>JANVCC010000035.1:39591288-39648582 GCA_025345505.1 Todiramphus chloris collaris
ATCCAAAAAGAAGTATGTTCCTCTCAGAATTATTAGTGATTTCATATTTTTGCACTTTCAAAACATGCACTGGTGAGCATGTTTACAATACTTGATTAAAGCTATAGATCTTGTTATGAGAGAAAATGTGCATTTTTTCATCAGAGAAGAAACAGCGGTGAAATTCTCTCGCAAACGTCAGGTCAGCTAGAATCATGAATCTTGAATCTATGCATCATTTTTTCTTACAGTAATTCAGATGCAGCTGATAGGATTGGGATGCGGTAGTTGGTTTGCAATGCAGCGCTGGACATCATGAATTTCAGAGTGGAATGCTGTCTGAGAGATGAAGGACTGCAGGAATAAAAGATTAAGGGCAAGAGGGTGTGAACTCATCAATATTTGTACTTCTTGAGGACCTGAACCTTGACCACGCACACTTGCAGCATCACTGTATGGTCCTTAATGTAAACACCACTTCCCCCTCACCTCGCTTGGTGAAAAATGGTGGTAATTATATAAAACTGCACGGCTACCAAGAATCTAATTTTGTGCTTTAACAATACAGAAATTAGGCACCAGCACAGCTTCTCTAAATGAGATTCGCTTTATTTCCCTGTCTCCTAGAAAGAACGCTCCCTCCTTCCAGTAGAAAATACACAGAAAACTACAATAGCCCAAGGGAATCCCCTCAATAATGGATCCCCTCTAGAACAAGGGCTCATGGAAAGAGTAATGTTGGGAGGCTTGAAATAGCAGCCTGAAGGAAACCCAAGGAACCTGCCTGTCCCCAACAACCTATTCTTTCCCTTTCCTCAAATTTAAATAGAATAAATTTTCAGCTTACCCTACATTTACTAATTCCTCCTAGGCTTAATATTAAGTTTCTTACATATATTAAACATTTTTCAGCTGGTGAGCTAATGCACAACTACAGATCACAGTAGGATCTGTTTATTTGCTGGGAAATGCAGGAAACTGAGTCCTGTGGAAAGACTTGGTGGGCAACTGCATTCTGAGAGTAACCTCTAACTTGATCAATAATGCCAGCATGCCAAATTAGGCCATATTTAACTACTAGACACAGAGTAGAAATACTTCAGTGGAACAGGATTCATAAATAAGGATTTAAGCATTATAATCTGGGACAGATTTGGAGGGAGACTGTTGTTTCATTTTTTAACTAGACCAAAACTATTATATTCTATGTGTGAAAAAATTACTGAAAAACTACTGATTGTCTTCCTGAACAAATCAAACAAAGAGCCACATACTTTAATGTCAATATTACACCGTATTTTAATTTCTTCTGTCTCAATAAAAATCATCTGAAATGCCTATCCTTCTTCCAATAATTTGTCTTGCAGAATTTTTTTCGCAATGAATATTAATGCCCTTTGCTGATCTGATGTCACTGGTATCAGTATTTATTGCAGTTTTTGATTAGCTCTGCTATTATAATTCACAGAAAACAAGGCACAGCACAAATAAGAAATGCTGTAAATTACTACAGAAAGTAGAAGCAATCAGGTTCCTATCAATATGTGAATTTTAGGCTCAGTGCTAATAAAGCACTTTATTGTGCACAAAGACTAAGCCATGAGGGTGCTGAAACACTGGCAACCACCCAGGGAGGTGGTCAATGCCCCATCCCTGGAAACATTCTCCAGGCTAGGCTGGATGGGGCTCTGAGCAACCTGCTCTAGTTGTAGATGTCCCTGCTTAGTTGAGGGTGGTTGGACTAGATGAACTTTAAAGGTCTCTTCGATCCAAAACCATTCCATGATTCTGTATCAAAGTATTTTCCTTTGGAACCATCTAGTATTATGATATCTCTTGGAGACTGTTCATGTTGTTCCAGTGGCCAAAGGACACCCACTCCTTGAGAGAAGTCTGAATAATAGACATCTGAGAGCACAGTAGCAATGTAAACTGATACATCTCCTGTCAAATCTAACAGAAAAAGAAACCAAAACCTCACAGGTTTTGGCAGAGCATCTGATTATATGAAATAAAATAATCACGAAATTAGACATACTGCAGCTTCAAGCTTTTTAATTAGAGTGAGTTTGTAGTGTGCGTAAACCTTTTCTGAAGACTGGCATTTGTCCCAAGCTGTGTCAATGTCAGCCTGGAGACAACTCTACAGCTTCTCCTCCCACATGGAGGTTTATGAGGTTTTTCAGGCAGTCATGCTTGCCTCAGATGCCAAACCCATTTGGTTTCTTCCATCAGTGAACTTAGCGCGATGTTTTTAATATTTCCTTAGGTGACAGGCATAAAAATATAGGGGTGCTTAACATAGAGAAGGAATTATAATGCAAGTTATGCAAAATTTATTCCTCTTCTAAAACACATGAGTAGAAATTATCAAGTAATTCTATGGATGGCTCAATTTTATTTATTTTTTTACTTACGGGCAGGAAAGGGAGGTGACTGGTAAATTTATAAAAGCAAAAATTATCCTGACATTATTGCCGTGTAAATTTTGGAAAAGAAGTTCCACAGAAGTTTAAAGGAAGATCACTTGTAGAAGTGAACTCTTTCAACATCTAACATTAGTGTTATTTGGCACACTGTATTCTGGAAAATTTAATTAGTGTTAAAGAGATTTCACTTAAACAAAACTTGATTATAAAGAGCTTGGTTGATAATGAAGCAAGCAAATTCTGGGGAAGACCATAGGCCAATATGTGAGGCTGATTAACCATTCTACAGAAGTCAGTTTTATATCACAAAGGCGAATCTGCAAGCAAATTTCCATTGCAAATGTTATTTATCTATAAATATTAATACATAAATATTAGCTACAGCTATTTCATACAGCTACATTAATACAACCTGCATATCCAGGATGCAAACAAAATAGTTGACTACTTTTAATTTTATTACTTGTGAAACAAGATTTCAGGACATGTTTTATATAACTAGGTTATATAATTAACAAAATAAAATTATAATGCCATGTGCGCAGGATGGAACATGAGATTCTTGATCACAGGTATACTCACACTTCGTAGGAATAAATTATGACCATATTAAAGATAACAGCAAAATGTAAACTTCAATGAGCTATATTATATTGCCACTTAAGGTTAAGAATGGTGTATAGATAACTATAATACTATATCACCAGTTATTACTATAATCATAATACTGCTTGAAACCCATTCAAAAAGAAGCCTAAAAGTTTCCAATCTCTGCCAAGCGATGCCTGTTTGAAGGTGGAATATACTCCCAGGATAAGAGGTAGATGATCTTCAACTGGCACATTCTAAAACATCACAGTAAGAGGAAAAAAACCAATCAAATTTCATAGGAAAATGGAATGAATGTTCTAAACTCGCATTTCATTCATCTTGAGGAAACACTTTCAAGAGATGGAGAATAATTCTTGCCCAAATCAGTAATGCTCCCCTATGAGTAAGAAAAAGAAAAATGGAGTTGTCGTACCAATTTGGGATGGACATTCTCACAATAGAGAGCACCAAAAGCAGGGCATGAAGTCAGAGAAAGGGAAGGAGCACAAAATTTCTCTTACCTGACATGAGGCACCTTGAAGTTTTGCTTATAAGCTACATGAGACTGAGAAAAGAAACACATATGAAGAGCCTGATTACTTCCATTCTAAGATAAGCACCAAAGGCAGTGGATAAAATCATCCTCCTGCCTCCTTCTGTGACAAGATGGAAAACACAGAGATGCTTAATTTTAAATGTCTAAGAAGCAGGTAAAGAGCAGAAAGAGCAGAGCCTTGACTTTGTATCTGCATCAGCCCAGTCCAGCTGAATCAGCACTGGGTGGAAATTAAGAAGAATGGTCTCCAAGTAAGATTTTCATTCATTTTCCTCATGCATTTAAAGAGTAATGCAGTTAAATTTCATTCCCGCCTCGCTCTTGAAATAGCAGAATTACAGGCTGCTCCTTTTTCAGGGTGAAACACCTGAGTTTGCCCCAAACATATGTGGCTGTCATTCATTTGATCATGCATAACAGAAAACAAATACAGTAAAGAACTGTGGCAGCTTTTTCTAACTGTATATGGTATGAGTTGAACTCCACTGTTGTGCTTTGAAAGATGGTCTAAAAATGATGTTAACTGAATTATGAAAACTATGAGAGGTAATCACTTCACATTGATTTGTGTTTGATTCAACAAACGTAAGTTATATTAATTGCACTCTAGGTATGGCATACAATTAAGAAGTACATTTTAATGTATCTGATGCTTTTGACTATAGACTCTATCAAAACCAGAACAATGTACCTGTAAAAAACGTAACTACCACTGTTTTAAACCCAACTCCAGGTTATAACGTAGTCTTTGCAAACATTTTAACATATAGAAAATGTGCATAAATGACCAATTCATTCCATGCATACTCAGAAAACCTTTGAAAGGAAATCTACATGAACAGCAATGATCAAAAATTGAAATAATTACAGATGAGAACAATTCCCTCAAGGTGAACCAGTCAGTTCCTTTCCAAATCATACGCACAACATGATATTCTCCAGAGTTTTTACTTATATACATTGTATGTGGAAATCAAAACTTGGGTGATCCACGCTCTGGTACTCAGTGTATATAAGTTATATTTATTTGCATATTCTAAGAACTCAGATATTTTCCAGATGACAGTGGGGGGTGGTTCAAAAATTTAATATGTTTCCCATCATTTATTAATTTTTATTTTCTTAATCAGACAGAAAAAAAGAAATAAAATCAGTGAAGTTTTCTGTTACATACACAAGCAGCTATATTGAATGGTCTGCAAACTAACATACCTTGGGTCTGCCTAAAGCTGAGTATATTTCTCCTGAAAAAGTAATAAGATATCAAATAGTGACCTCTGCAGTGATAAACCATAGGGCGGACTCAGTGTTAACACCTGCGAACATCTCCATTCCCATCCCTTCCCCCTTCAACTGCCAGCTGAAACATCTTACCCTGCAAATCCCTGCAATACACTGAAAAACAGGAGTGAAACAAACTGATTTTATTTAGTGTTTATTCATCTTTTTCCTACCATATCTGCCAGCATCACTAACCAGAGAAATGGGATACAAATGGGATATTCTGAGAAAAGCACACACTGTCTGGATCTATAATTTTCATATGAACTATCACAGGTACTGTACTTTTGCAAGTGGCTGCTAATAAAGAATTTCCCAGTGTCGACAAAGAAGCAAACAACTTAAAGTCACGGCCTTAGCTATCTTATGATAACATTCTATAATTCAAATACTTCCACTGCATAAATAACTGATAAACAAATATCAACATTTGATTTAAAAAAATAATCAAAAATACAACAGCAGCAAATTGCATCCAATATTCTGTTTAGGAAAATACATAAATGAAGCTGTTGCTGTAGGGCAGGGAATGTAATTTTCTTTCAGAACAGAGTGTTTAGAATCATGGGATCCAAATCTGGCTGATAAATATGTCTAGTCAAACAGTCTTTTTCAATAAATCTGAGTATTTTCAACTTGTTCATAAGTATTTATTTACTAATAAAAATGTTAACCACAGAGCTTTTAAATTTAAGGGCATTAAGCACAGTAGGTCTGTATTTGTTGAGTATGAAATGTATGCTGTTTGTAGTCTGCAGTCTCAAGGAACTGAGGTTTGTACACTCATGAGTGCCACTGTGAACCCATGTGTAGGCTTTTGTGTATGTATGTGAACTTAAATGCTACCTGCCCTTCTCTAGAGAGTCCATATGAATCCATTTCTTGGCTTTGTTTGAAGGGTGATAGGAGCTCTGAACATACCTATTCAGGAAGCCAGAGAAGGTAATTCCTTCAGTTCTTACATTTAAACATAGACAACTTATGTTCTAGTTTGCTTAAGCTGAGATGGCAAAAATCTTTTAATTTCAACTTAGCTAATGAATTTGCCATTTAGGGATGAAATCTTCCTCTGTCCCATGATGCTAACAGTGACCTCAAAAACTGAGCTTGTAGTATTGGGGTTAGTCCAAGTCCCACTAACATCAACTGGAACGTTGCAATTTAGGTTGCTGTATGCAGAGTCAAATCTTACTTCATTGGCTGTACACTAAGTATATTTTTCAGCAACTTGTTTTCCTCTCGTGCTTTGTCACTGCAGATATTACAAAACATATTGAAATACTACTGAAACAAGAAAAAAGTAAAATTAAAGTATTTTTTGAGTTCCCCCACCCTCCCTCTTTCCAGCTTCACAGGACTAGTCAGATCTTGATCCTGCTTGTAACTCTGAATGGCTCTGGTAATTGCTGCTTATAGCTGACAATTTTTTTTTTCATAGTGACAGGAGATTTTTAATTTACTTACTCTATTTGGGATTTGTTTTCTTGGATGACTTTGTCTGGACCAAAGCTCATTTGGGCACATCTTGAATCTGTCATAAGTTACCTTAAATTCTGGTGCTGCTTTTTGCTGTCAATTTTTGCTCAAGCCAGTTACACAAAGGGGTCTGAAAATTCATGTTGCTTGCTTTACAGTCAGGGTAACAAGCAGTAAATCAACAAATTATTTTAAAATAAAAGTGACAGGTGATTCTGGTTTTTTTGTTTTTTTTTTTTTTTTCCCCTGAAAGTCCCTAGCTAAACAATTATAAACTGATTTATCTTTGATTTTCTGCTCCATCTGCTAAGTCCTGCCACTTCCCAATATTTTTACCCATTACTACACAATGGGATTATCAGATTTGAGACACCACGATGTTATTTTCTGAATGGTACAAAACAATACAGAGAAAAGCGACACGAATGACTCTGCTACAGTGGCATTCTCTATGCTCTGTGGAATTTTCTTGTCACCATTCCCCCACTTTGCACAAACACCCTCTACAAAACCAAATACTGTCTATCCAAAAAAGGAAGTGCAAATCAGAAAAGGATCAGCACTTGGAAAGCATATTTATTAGTCAGGGTAAAAGTCATCTTATGCAGGGCTGATTCACAAATATACATAGAAGTGAATCTATTTAAGAGCAGGGAAGCCTTTCTATAATATTTTCCTTAATTCTGAAAACACAGATAAATGTATAGTTGTACAGAGATACATGTTTATGTATCATACACAGTCACTTAGTTCTGAGTACCCTTCAAGGTCTTAGTAGCACCATATGCTTTTATATGCTGAAGCAGTAAGGTAGTTGGTAGGATTAAGGAAGACATGAACAGTCCACTCAAATGAATTCCATTTCATTCATTCCAAACTCTGAAGTTTAAAGACAGGTTTACCTTAAACACCTTTATGGCAAAACCTGGAAGGTATGAAACTAGAAATGCTTCTGGAACAACATACTTCTGGTATAGTTTACACTGCCTACCACACAAGAATATATACAGTCACACTCTGCATCTCTCTACAAATTTTTTTAACATTTATGAGCTTGACACTAAACTATGCATTCAGCATGCAATTCAAACGTAACCTGATGACTCCTGATTTTGTTTAAAGTTTCTTTCCTGTGCTTTTGATTCATTCCCTCATGTCTCTTACTTGTAAAAAAACTCCCTCGTGCTTGCACTTTAACTGGCTTGGTAGATCGTACAGTGGGGAGATCTCATCTTATTGTCATGAAATTATTGAATATAACAGCAATATCTTCTGAGAAGCATCCCCAGTCCTTTACTCTTCCTCTGAGTGGGCTTCTCACAGCAATGTAACAGTTCTCTGCAAAGGAAACATAACTAGTAGGGCTCAGAGAGTACAATGCTACTGGAAACAAGTTGAAGCACTGTATCTTGCCAGATCACATAGAGACTCACTCATACAAGCAACATTTTTATTGAAAAGAAAGATGAAATTAGATTGCCAGGATTCCAAAACCGAAAGTGTAATTAATGCTGTAGACTTGAAGAAAATCATTCACCCGTGGAAATCAGCTTTCCTCTGGGACTCACTAATGTAGGTGTAGAAAATAAAAAATACTCCTAATGAAAAGCTCTTAAATCTATGCTATCTAGTTGGGAAGGTAAAGTACGTTGAGAGCTACTGTTCATTTTGTATACCTGAAATGGCTGACATCTTTACATTCACACAAGCTGCAACATAATGCAGCTCAGAAAAAATACTTTTTTAAACACAACCCAGACAAGTAACAGTAAAATCCCTTTTTATTGGGGGGAATAAAATTTATTATACAGAAAATACTTCTTAAAATTTTAATACCCACAATATAAATATTCAAAATAGTTATAATTTTAACCCAAACACTTTACAGAATATTGCTTGAAATAAATTTATCTCCATGTTAATATGGAAATTTATTAAGGTTGTCAAGTGTTTTAATGAGACCTTCTTCTTAGAACTAACACAGAATAGATGTCTGAAGGGAAGTCCAGCTCATGAGGCTGCACCAGCAATACTTGCTGACCTATTCTCCCTTTAATAATGTATTATCTTGACATATACTTTATATGACTTGTCTTCTTAACAACAGTAAATACAGCCATAAAGCAATGAGAAATACCACCAGGATGATGACACTAATTGTACTGTCTTGACTTGAATTAAAATTGCTGAACAGTAAATGAGATTACTAGCCTAAAGATAATCTTAATTTAAATGTGCAGCTGCATTTATCTCATCTAAGATGCAATTTTCCAAAGTGCTTAAAAGAAATAATACCAGGCAGCAATCTAACAGAAACTTTTAATTATCTTTAAAACCTTCAGAAATAGAAGTGCCCTCATATGTTTTGTTCTATTGCTATATTTTATAACAAGCAGTAATTTGCAGGTCAGAATAGAAAAATCAGTTAATTCCTTAAACTGTTGTAACTTTTCCTGCCTTTGGTACTGTCTTCTAATTTTCTTGCAATGTGATAAAGATCAAAAGTTAAAATAGATGAAATTTCAGACCCTCATGATTTAAGGATAGTCTATGCTGGATCGTATAATTTTCTTGTAAACATTGTAAAGCATTCAGAGAAGCTTTCTGAAAATAATTTAAAAATGTAACTTAGCCTACCAATCCTAAATAGCTGCTAAAGTGCCAATTTTTTTCTATTAAAAAATTCACAAACAGAAATCATGCTTTCATTGTATTTGTATACATGTCTGTCTAGAATGAGACTTTTTCTTTTTTCTTTCTTAAAAATAACCCTAGATAATATATTGAATATATGCAATTAGTAAGGGTTCCCACTCTCTTATAGAAATTTTCAACCCCAGTTTGTCTGCAGATACTTGGGCAAGAGGGACAATGCACTGGCAGGATGCAAAGAGTCAACATTTTAAAAAACAAACCCCATACAAACCTCAAAGCCATCTGAGAAAAATTCTTTGGAATGAAATCTTGGATTAACATCTTAAAATGCAGATTTTCACCAGGTAAGACACTGTGTTTTTGTGAAATTATCTCATGTCTTCTTTATGCTCTCTTCCAAATTTCTTAAACCCTTATCACTCCAAACTATTAATAGTTATGTTACTTCACAGCAGTTAGGGAGTATTTTTTATACCCCAAAAGTCTTCAAGCACCTTTCTTTGTATTGTAAATTGGCTCACTATGCATGTAGCTCCATTTGGAGTGGAAAATGTGATTTTGAACTGCAAAGACTCTTGAACATAACATGACTTGGAGTTTTAAAGGAGTGTGCAGGCTACCATCACTTGAGCTCTCTTTTTCCATGAGTAAATTCATGTCTGAATTCTATATCTGTTAACGGGAGTAATTTTTTCTCACAGCAAACATCAACTTCTAGAGCAATAAACTGGGAGTGCTGTAAGCAAATAAAATAATGAGGGAATATTGCAATTATTAATAAAAAAGTTCTGTCTGAGCATAAAAATATATTTATAATACAGATCTCTACGCTGATAGATATCTAAAGTCCCTATACTTCTAAATAATAGGGCAGGGCACTTTTAGGGCAGTATAAACTCGTCTTCAGAGAAAAATCTAAAACACATCAGCTGAACCATAAGCTCAAATTTCTTTCTTACTCATTAACTACTGAAGCATTCTAGACAGCTTGATGTATGCTTCCATACTCTGAAAGTTGAATGTACGGTGAGATAACTCCTATTGCTCTTGTAGAAGAACTTCTGGCTGTAGCTTTCTGAAGGATTATGAAGCATCATCTACTTTAGGGTGAAGCATGCTACTATGCATCCACTAACCACTGATAGGGAAACTTCCTGGGTATAGTTGCATAAAATGCTCAAAAGATGGCTTACTTCATCATCATATCCCAATATCACAGCTAGAAACTAGAAGTACTGTGGTGACTGACTCCCAACAGGTCACAACACTCTTCATGCAGACTTCTCCACAGCAGACAGTGGCCTCCCTCACCCTGCCATTGCTCATGCTGTCAGAATACAAATGCTTTCCTGCGTTCCTGAATTTGAATGCTTTTGCATTTAGCTATGTTTGCTTCAATATGAAGATCTGTATTGATCTTCATTTGGAAGGCAGTTCTTTTTATAATTGATAATTTTTCATGCCTTCATAACTCCAGGCTGGCATTTATCAACAGACTCCATCAGACTGTGGAAGTGCTGAAATGTAAAGGTCAAGGACAAAACAGAAGATTTCATGAATTGCAGTTCTCACACCATGTTCCTTACAGACATGCTCTTTGAATTAGCAAGATCTGTTGATGCTGAGCAGATGTAGGAAAACAGACCTAGCCTGTCAGATGCATTACATTAAATAAAACATCTTATTCCACCTAGCTCAGGATGCCTTACTGTTCTGTCCATCCACAGTGTGGGCCTTGAGCCTTGACTTTGCCATCTCTAATCCAACATGCCTGCCAACTCTGAAACGCTTTGTACTCACAAGTTGTAAAACCAAATGCCAGCTGCATTTCCCATCGTAATAAAGTGCCCCAAGATGGATGAATGAAGGTCTGTGGCAAAAAAAAAAATAAATCCGTTCCTTTTTCTGTCTTTGATGGTAAGAATGGTTTGAAGTTTAATCAATAAAATCCCCTTCTCTTTGCCAAAAGCACACATTGATGTACATTTATTCCTTTCTCAATTACAACCCAGCCCTCCTTAAAAAGCAATAATAAATCCGTTTACGTCACTCCTCCCAGAATGATCCTCATTTTAGCCACAGATCAATAAACTTACAATCTAGATTTACTTTTTTTTAAAAAGTCCTCTTCAGTCTGGATAGAGACAATAACATATAGGTAAAAAGCAAAAAAAAAAAAAAAAAAATCCCAAAACCCACTCACATTTTTTCCAGTAATATTCAGTAAGTAAAACTCCTCACTCTCTTTTTTGTCCCCCACCAAAACATACACTTACAAAGTATAATCATTATTCTTTAATTCTCCTACTAATATTTAACATCCCATGATATGTTTTAAGTAAATGGAAGCAGTTTCTTAACTCAGCATAACTGCACAATATCATGATTTATTAATGCTGGTGACTATATTTCTCCACTTTTATATAATGATTCGATGAAAGTCATTCTATTAATTTAAAAAAAAAGTAATGGAAAGCAATTTTTACAGATATTACAAATGATGTTTAAAACTGATGTCAGACTGAGGATATCTGTTTACACACACTACATAACAGATGATTCATCATAGCATCTATGGAATTTGATTGAGGAAAGCTTGCATGCGTTAATATTTTTTCTTTCCTTATATTTCCATTGTCATTACACAGTTCAAAAGACTATTCTTTCTTGTTCTTCTCTTGATTGTGAGGGACTTCTTTGGGTTTTGTTTGTTTTTGTTTTATTAATTCCTAGTATTTTAGCATTATGCATTTATACCACTACTTGAATAGAGATATAGCTTGTGGTCTTTGAGTAATTCATGATTGTTTGTAAAAGATAAACTCAATGGTGAATCAAGTATATGATTCATCTAACTAATAGGCATAAATTGTCATAATAAACAACTTAATTCAAAACAGAGTCTTTCAAACTGACCTTCTATACTAGCAACATCTACAGTAATGTCAACATGAGGCAGCTGGCAGTTTTTAGAAAGAAGATTAATAAATGGAAGGGTGGAGGAGGAGATGTAAAACACAAATACAAATCTGAAAATCTTTCTGTTTCCTTGAAAAAAATATAATACTGGGTAGTCTGTTATTTTCTTTTAGTAAGTGATGAAGGCTATATTAATATAAGTACTTTTGGTCCTTCACAATTTCTTGTAAGAGGAGTAAAATGTGAAATGCATTTCTGCATATTAGTTTCTGCCTCTGTGCCACTAATCACCTATTCTGTTTCTCTTCTTTGTAACTCCTGAAGTGCTCTGTACTTGTATGCTGCAAAATAATCAGTTTTGGAAAAGTCTAGAAAAGTTTGAAAAAAGTAGAACTTAAGACCTGTCTTTCTGGGTTTTTTTGTGTGTGGGTTTTGGGTTTTTTTTGTTTGTGTGTGTGTGGTTGTTTCGTTGGTTTTTTTTGGTTTTTTTTTTGTGAATTTTTTTTTTTGTTTGTTCATGTTTTTTGTGTTTGGTTATTTTTTAGTTTCAAGATTATCCCTAATATCCTTTACCAAAAATAAGAGAAAAATTGTTTTTGGTTTTTTTTTATTCTTTCCTTTTTCTTAGACTTCCCTTCACACATGTTCTTCACTATGTCTGCAACAAAATTCTGGTTTCAAGAACTTCTTCCTCTCTTTACCCCAAAGCTTTCTGAATATCATGGTAGAAGTTTCCCATATCCACTGACTAAAGTACCCCCAAACTGTTCCCTACAATATTACTTTTCATATAAAAAGCACCTTATAGTACTTCTAAATTTATGCTTTATAAGAAAAAAGATCCATTATTTCATTTGAAAAGCTAAATAAACATCATTCTCATATCATGGGATTAAAAAAGCACCATGTCTTCTTAGATGTGTAGAAGGAATTAGAGATGTATCTTTCAAGAATTTCTTGTGCCGCAGAAGAAAATATTCAAAACCTCTTCTTTTTGATTATATTAATTTCATCCTCTAGCATGCAATCATAAAGTAGGACACATGTTATAGAAATAACATAGAAAGAATAATGTCCAAGTCAGTGAGTTACTGAAGTAGTCTAGGCTCAAGAGTTAAAAAAAAGATTCTATCTGTTTTTGTACTTCTGAAATATCCTCTTGGATACTTTAAATTATATGACACATACACTCGGATCCTGCAAAATTAAGGCATACTCTCTGGACAGCAAAGGCAAACCTGAAGAAAGAGCATCAAAAATAATATTACACAAACTTTGTTTCCTTCTTTCCATAAGGACAAAGCCCCCATCAAACACAGCCTTCAAAGCACCTTTAAAAACACATGCTTCCCTGGGGCTACAGAAGGCAGGTTCTATTTTACTTCTCCCTTTACATCAATTTTCTAGCACTATGCTGCCTTTTTTTTTTTTTTCTTTCTGTCTTTTCTCCAAGCTCAGTCTCCTGGCTGACTAATGTAGCAGCCTTTCAGTCTTTCCTTTATATTTTAGTTTACAATCTCTTTCTATGACTTCACAAGCTCAACAACCACTGGAGTTTTCCTGAGTCAACTAGTCCTACTCAGAGACATGAGATGTACCAAATGTTCCTCTACTGCATCTGTGTCTCATCTTTACACTGTATCATCCATTACCTCACTTCCAGACCTTCATATGAGTGAAGTGGTCCATGAAAATCTCTTATATTTCACCCATTATGTCCTAAACTATGACTATACTGAGACAATTTTTTCCCCTCATCTATCTACTGTCATTCCTGTGTCCTCTCTAAACACATGCTAATAATGCCCTATGGGTCTTCTATTTTCAAATCCTGTTTCTGTTTAAATGCACCCTGCCTATTGTGAGCCTTTCTCCTGATTCCTCTGTTCTGGATGCTAGACTCACCTGTCTTCTACTGGGAGCAAAACAGCTTAACTAATTGCTATGATCAAATTCATTATCGTCTGCAACACTTACTGAAGAGATTAACCATCTTAGTAAGAGCTGCATTCTCTATTTTACAGAGAGCAATATCATTTATTTTACCAAAGTGTATTTATTGAGAAAGTGCCCCAACCTTCTTGGCAATAAGCAGATTAAAAGAAAAGAAAAAAAAAAAAAAAACCCAGAGCTTAACATTATATTAGACAGGGGAAAATATTGTTTCTAGACTATCTTGGACTTGTGTGATTTTGCAGATTGCTGTAGTGCTTTGGGAACTTTACCTGACATCTTTTCTCTCTTCTCATATTGCAGCAACATTTAAAACAAGATCCCAGACACATCCACACTTCCTCAATTAGCACAGAATGGCACCTTTCTGTTATTTAAATGCTTGAGTGTACAGGAAAGATCATATTCACTGCCAAGCCTTCAGATATTGCCTGTGGCAAAGGTAAGAGCAGAACTTCATGCATGCATGAGGAAGCCTAGCAGAGGTCAGTACTTACACAGAAAGCCTCCAAGAGTAATCAAAGGTGTTGCAGGAAGTGGTGGTGTTGATGTGAGATTGAAGCTGGCCTGCTTCTCTCCGTGCCAAGAGTAAATTAAAGACTTAGCACAAACTGAGACAGTGGTAAGCTATTACACGTACTGCTAGCAAACTAAATAAAAATCAAATAAAGCCTGAAGAGCTTGAGGTCAATGAAGATGGCGAGGTAAGCGTTTCAAGAAAAAAGAAAAAAAAAGAGACAGAAATCATGGTGTTGTAACGAAGACATTCCACTGATTAACAGAAGACTTGCTTGACTTAGGATATGTCACTAGATTTCTGACACAAAGATAGCGCTGTTCAAATTAACTGCTTGGAACTTGTGTAGAGTTGTGTACAACTTCTACTCATGTAAGAAGTTATTTGACAGGACTATCAGCAAAAAATTGTCTTTCCTGTAGCCCAGGTCTTCATAATTAGACTGATAAAATACCCTTTACTCATTGCTTATTTAGAGAATATTTTCTTTCAAGTGGAATTCTTTCTTTAGGCTTTGTGATATCTACTGCAACAGGCCTACAAAGCACTTCTGAATTCAAATAAGCATCCCTATTTTCACCACCTTCAAATTTGCTTAATTTTTTTTTTCTTATCTGCACTTTTGCCCAAATAAAATCAATATTTTTCAATACTTCCATATTTTCCAAATGCTGTTGTATCTTTTTGAAACTGCTATAGCCCTTGAAAGGATGGTTGTACTGTGGCAATGCCCAAAAATTACCACAAGTTAAATGTTTTGTATGCTTTGAAGGAAAAGGGGATAAATATAACTCATCATTATTAAAAAAAAAAAGTACATCTTAGGAGACACGTGAAGATATTCTTCTGCTGCTGTTTTAAACCTAAGAAGAAAAGAGAAAGGGAAAGACACAAAAAAGGGGGAAAGGAGAAGAAGACAATGACAAAGAGAAAGAGAAAGTTAAGTGAAATAAATACCATGATGGTGACTGAAAGTGGAAGGAAAACAGGTGAATTTCCAAACATAACTTCTAAAAGCAATATAATCTTCACTCACTTTTTGCTACGCTACCTTCTCTCAGTTGTTTATGTTTTGTTTTTGTTTTTTGTTTTCTTTTTTAAGTCTTTCTCATTTTGGAGTATATGTCCTCATGACTTAATAGTCCAACCTCAGTTCTGCATGATGATGATTTTAATTTGTTTCCCAGGTCCTCTTGAAACTTGTCAGAAGATATGAGGAAACAGTATCAATCCCTTTATTAAGGTCATTTGACAGTCCTCATGACATTCATTTCCCCAGCTCTTTTCTTAATAACCCTAATACTTTTATAATTTGCAATGGTACTTTGAAATTCATCCAAGAGTTAGCAGTCATCAAGGAGATGTCCTTAAGCCAACCTGTTTGTACATGGCCAAATTATAAGATTCAGAAAATCATTATTTGCACTCTTTGCTGTAAGAGCTTGCCAGAAGCATGATGCTAAACCTTGCAAGTTTATCGTTAGGCACATAATTTTCTACTAACTCGAGTTGATTAGACTTTGTCAAAGTACTTACTGGTGGACCAATCCCACAAAACCACACAAACTAGGAACAGCACCATATTTCTAATACAAGAGAAGTGGTTCATGCAACCCAGTGATGCTCTAAGACTTGTAACTGGAATTCCCATTTCAGCAAAAAAAAAAAAAAAGTACTTGGAGATGTGGAAGAGAGTATGGGGGGGGGGGGGGGGGAAACACATTTCTGCTTATGTGGAAATGCCATAGTTTTTTAGGAAAACTCAAGCTACTGTTCAATTATCAAATATTTTCAGTCTCCCAGAGCTATCTGGAGTACCCTCACCATAAGTAAGCACTGAAAAAGTGAACAGGGAGCTTGGACAGCTGACATAATGGAATTAAGCCAAAGCTGAGACTTTCAATCTCAGTATTTCTCATGGAATAATTGAGATATATCCAATCAAATTAGGTTATTCTCTTTTCAGACATCTTTTCCAAACTTCAAAGCAAAGAGCAGGCATATCTAGAAGCCATGTTTCCTTGAGCTCCTACAACAACATGAAATGTTACTCACATTCACATATAATAATTTTCAAAGCAGTGGCCAGGAGGAAAGGAGCTAAGTCTGGGCACTAAGAAAAGGCTGCACACCTTGACAGGCACCACACAAAATTTTCTTTAAGCAAATTACTTAGCATCCAACTAAAGTTTACCTACAAAGTTTCTCATCTTTTTCTTTTGTCTTCCTACTGATTATTCCTGTTTCCAACTATAGTCTTTCAACTCATACAGTTAATGAAGTTAATGAAGCAACCCCATTCATTATATAGTACAGATTTATCTCAAAACATAAGTCGCTGATCAGTTGTTATGATCAAAGGCTTAAGTTTGTTTAATTAAAAGACAAGTTACACTGAGGGCACTCCCTGTCATTTAAACCTAGGAGCTAAAACTCATGCTTTATATTCAGCTATTCACTTCAGGAGTTTTCCAGGTTTAATTTTTGGGGGACCTCCCTGTCCCTCTCTCCCCACTTCATCATATATATTTTGCACAACCAGAGCTTTGTATCTGAACTTTGGTAGTGTAGAAGAGTGAACTAAAGAGCCTCCCAAGATCTTTACAGCTTATATTTTATAATGATTGAATTTCTTTAAACATAATGTTAAAAAAAAAAAAAAAAAAAATGAATAAAATTAATAAAAAAAAAAAAAAAAAAAAAAAAAAAAGATGGCTTGAAATCATAAAGGCAGAGCTATTAGATTATTGAAAATCAAAGATTTTTGGATTATTCTCTTTAGTATATATTCTATAAGTTTAAGTAGGCAGCTTGAAAGAGAAGAAAATTTAATGCAATTGCAGACACTGAAAAACAGAGGAAAGATCTGGGACCGCTGCCATTTAGCTACTAAATTCACCTCAAATACAAAACAGACAGACATCTTAGGTCAAAGTCAAAAACATGGAAAATACAATATTAAAAAGTGAAAATGGAACATTATATTTTGGCACTGATTTATCTTAGGAGGAAGCTATACCACTGCCATAGTTGCACCCATCCTGTATTAAAAATACAGCAAAACCTGAAGAGTCCATTTCTGTACAGCACGTATGGAGAAGAGACAGATGATTTATAAACTTGAAATCCAAATCAGTAGAGGGAGGGTTTATACAGCAAGTGTAAAACTTTACAAATTATTGTCTAGTCAATTCTTTCTTCTACAGCACACAATTTTTCAGCACCATATCTTTTTTCGCTTCCTCCCTCCCATGTAATAAATCAGCAATACTTTCTGGCATTTTCCAGGGACAACAGATGCAATATTTACACTGCTTTCTGATAATGCTGAAAGGTATCTTAAGCAGTAAATAACCAGCTTTGCTGCCAACCACTCTGATTTTCTATTTTTTATATATGTAAGTACAAATTTATATATTTATATAAGCTATAAATTTCCTTACATGCGCGCACACGTAGACACATATGAGATACATCTGTGATTAAATATCTGTTGAAATATAAACACCTGACTTCTAAATGTATGTTTGCTAATGCTATAAAATGGCAAGAAGAAAAGACTATTCAAATATTAAAGGATCTTAATTTTTTGTCATGATGTCACCACCTGTATAAATTCATAGACTAGAAAACTTTTCATAGAGCCCCTCAATCAGTTTGATCTGGGCTGCAGATTGTCACAGACTGCCACCCCACTCTGCAGCTGATTATGCAAAATGAGACAAAATTACATGTTTCAGATTATAACTAAGACAGGTGAGTTGTGGAATCTAACCAATAAGCCTCATCAACCTGTAAAACTGGTTATTTTTGCTAGCAACTGAAGAACTTTTTACTTTTTTTTTTTTTTTTCCTAAACTGTAGCTATTGCTATTTACAACTATTGAATGTTTAAAGAGTTTGAATTCCACAGTGCGTAACGATTCACAAAGTGCTGGACAACGTTGTTATTTGGGAACATGAAAAATTCTCACGGATAAGGATTTTTCCATATGACAAAAGGTATTACAATTTCATAGCAAAGCTTTGTTAGGTGATACATGTAAACACACAGGACTAATGTGGGAAGATTTAATACTAGATTTTGTATGAAGGTTTAAGTCTCTAGTCATCATGGTAAAGATTCTTATGTTGTGAAAGCTAGAGGATTTTTCAGGGTGGGGGGAAATAAAAAATGGAGTAAAAGCATGACAGTTTCTGTGATAAGTATCAAAACATGAATAAATGCTATGAGGGCCATAACAAATGCTAACCACTATGATAACTACCAATTTACCTTTTGTTTTTCTTTCTGTTTCAAAAAAAGCCTTCTCATTTTTAATACCAAAATATCTTTGTACACTATTTTATAGGAAGTTCTGCTTATGGCAGTATTTGCCCTTCACTTGCAGAGTATCAGAAGAAAGGAAAAGCTAAGTGAAAGAATTAAGTACAAGATGTATTTCACAGAATCATTTAGGTTGGAAAAGACCCTTGAGATCATCGTGACCAACTATTAGCCCTACTCTACAAGTTCACCCCTAGACCATCTCCCCCAGCACCACATCCAAGCGATGTTTAAACACATCCAGGGATAGGGACTCAACCACCTCCCTGGGCAGCCCATTCCAATATCTCACCACTCTTTCCATGAAGAATTTTTTCCTAGTGTCCAGTCTAAACATACTTTGTTTCAACTTTAGGCCATTCCCTCTGGTTCCGTCTCTTTTACCTGAGAGACGAGACCAGCACCAGCCACAGCTATTACACAAAACACCTTTAGTTGTGATGAAATAACAATACCAATTTCAGCTATGAAAGAAACATATGTGAACCTTCCTCCTACGAGGAAGAGGAGGGATTGCTTAAAACTGATTCTTCTGCCCATACCCCAAAAAGCATCACACTGAATGTGACCCCATGATTGAGAAAGCCATTTAGAGTTTATTACTTCTTTTAGACAGCACTATAGATTTTATATGCTGTTCAACCTAAAAGTATGAATGATAATGGAAATCCAGTTTGGATGGGAAAGTTACTGGAAGCAGCAAGTTCCAATGGATGAGACATTGGAAATGGTAAATTAACTTGGGATATTACTGTAGTCTTCTGTGACTGAGTAAAATAACAGACAGCACTTAGTTTCTCTATCTGCAAAATTCAATAGTGATACTTCTTATCCTTTGTCATGTATTTTGACATCTCTAGATAGAAGGCATAAAGACAGATAAGTAATATTAAATTCTTTATTTGTGATGAATGCAATTATATTCATCCACACAACTTTCTATGACTTTTTTTGAAAATCTGAGTAGTTTCAAAATCGAACTTTATATTATGCTAAGTGATATTATTTTAGAAAGAGAAAGAATAAAAGAGCATTACATTTGACAGTTCCAAGGGATAATTCATCCCTTCACAAACAGGTGCCTTAAATAGTCTAAATTTTTTTCCCTCCTGTGCCTTTCTCCATTGACTACATAAGGATGATTATCTTACATTAGGTGTCTAACTTTTACACAGATGCAAGAACACTATAAACACAGAAAATCAGGATTTGGAGTGCAAACTCACATCTTTTGAGTTGTAAACTACAAAAGTGCACAGTGTTTATAGTATGGAACTTTGAAGTTAGAAGGATTAAAAAATGGAAGTGTGAATCATCTCTACTTTTCCAGTATCATTCATGTGATAACACGAGGAATGGAATTTTACAGCTGGTGTGTTACAAAAATCGTATTTTTAACTGGAGAGGGATAAAGCATGCTAGAGATTATGATGTAGGGTCTTGACCTGCACATTTTAAGAGTTTATTGCCAATATTTTATTTTGGCTATGATTATTCCTATCTCAGTTGTCTAGAGGAGTTATTGATAACTGAGCCACTTCTCAGGGGACTTCTGTGGAACTGGTGTGTCAGTTACTTTCATATCAGGGGAACAGAAGTGAGGTTGATAGACTTATTTGTGAGTCAAGCTTAAACTATCTTAAAAATTTACATTAATTTATGGGTTTTAATTACATTTAAAAACCCACAAAACCCACATATTCCATTTTTCGCATTATGATTTCTTTAACCCTTTAAAACCTTAAGGAATCTGCAGGCAGGTACTTGGGTACCTCACTATTTAGCATCAACTCACTTCAGAAAAAGAAAGTAACAAAAAGTGTTCCAGAGTCAAGTACCTGGATATAAAAACTGCATACTAATACATGCATATAAATTCCTTTATAATTAAACCATACTTTTCCTCTCATTTACAAATATACATAATTGTTCATGCTCAGAGGTGTCTTCCTTTTTGAGCTGGAAAGCTGATATAAATAGTTCTCTCTATACAGTTCAGCTACTGAAAATAACAAAGACATTTTAATATTGCTAATCTGGCTACAGCCATTATTTGTTCTGCAGCAATAGCACATGTTGTTTTCTTCTCTGCAATATTTTGAACAGTTATAGAGACATCTCTATATAAAACTAATGAATTTCAAATTAATTCAACATTTATATTCTGATCACATTTCCTATTGTATATCTGAAAGGATGCATTCTGCTGATTATAAAGGGCTACAGGAAACAATACTGATTATTTTGAATTAAAATGGTGAAGTTGAAGCTATTTTAGGCTGAAAGGAGCCTACTGATGCCTTTATTTGGTGATTGCATTCAAGTCACTGATACAAGGACCAAGCAGGTGACAACTCAAGGTGTAAGTGGAGCAGGAATGGGTGTTTGACCTTCCCAGTCCTCAGCAAAGCAGGGACACAATTCCTCATGCCTTCAGTAGATGTAGCTGCACTACTCATTATATTTGACTCTAATGCCCAAAAACACGTAACAAAGATAACTGGCAAGGGAAAACAGTCCAAGTCCCTACATCAGAATCCTTCTGTGGACTAACACAATAATCAGTAATTGGCACAGCTCCAATTTAAGATCAGAAAGAGGTTCTGACATCACTTGCCCTGGCAAACATTATTTATCCATTAGATAGTTTGAACAGGAGGAAAAAAAAAAAAAAAAAAAAGCTGAATCACAGTCCTAGCAAACCCAGTCAATACTACTAAAAAGTCAGAACTTCACACTTTTACAGGTTGGTTTGTTTTAATATATTTTGATTGCTTGCTGCTCCACATTACCTGCATTTGGCCAATTATCTGTACTTGTTTGCAACACTGCCTATTTTCCTATTTCTAATACACTGTCAGACATCTTCAACAGGTAAAAGACTATATATCTAGATAAATCAAAATATTAAAGCCTCAAAACCTTAGCTTACTAAAATAAAACTATTTAAAGTTATGCTTTACACATAAATCTCTCTTGGACATTTCCATGGCCTTTTTTCCCCCCTTACAGACTACGTTTTGACAATTCATTTACGTAAGTATAAAAGAGGATTTGAGATTTTCCACTTCAGAAATTGTAATGTCCTCCTATTGCTTCTGGGTTTTTCTCTACCACAAAAGATTTGTAGTCTTCTATACTGCTGAAGGTCATGGAGGGTTTTATCATCCACCCAAGCAAATAACCAGAATTTGGCCAGGCAGCAGAAAAATCATTTTTCAAGGTTTTTAGCTGCCTGTCACAGAGAGATGACCAGGCCTGAAGACTTCATTTTAATTAGTCTTTCTTCTCCCTCAAGCTGATCTTTCTATGATTCAAAAAGGGTCACAACCTGACCCCATCTGAGACCGCAGAGATTGTTTAGAAATTTTAATAATAATTCACCTGAAGGTTGGATTAACTGCCTTAAATCTTCTCAAATGTCAACCAGATACTTTATACTTAGTTCAGATTAAAAAAAAAAAAAAAAAAAAGAAGTCACATTTACTTTGGTTTTTAAGCTGTTCTTGCTTAAAATCTTCTCTTACCCAACAAAAGACACTACATATTATAAATGCCTTCAAATGTTTCTCTGACAATGAAAGTCAGTATTATATAACGTTTTGTACCGAAAAATACATCTGGTCTATGAAATCACCTCCCTCAGTTCATTTCAATCATGTGATTATGAGCCTTAACATACACGTTTTACTTGATAATTAATAATGTTTACAACTTCCCACTGAGACTGGCCAATAGCCCACAGTGACTATGGACTGGCCTTTTGCCAGGTGCAAGCAACAATCCTCTACCAGAATAACACTTTTCTAGGTCAAAATAAAACAAAGTAATGTGTAATTCAGCCCTGTGCTAACCAACTGAAACACCTCAAACTGTTATCAGCTCTTCCCCATCATCCAACAAGGTCTGACTTTCAATTTTCGCATACAATTGTAATTGAATCAAGACAAGTATCTTAAAGCAATAACAACAAAGACTATCTAATTAAACTTAAATAGAATTAATTTTCCAGTGAGTTATACAGTCTAAAACTCATGGATAGATATTAGCTCAGAAACATAAAGGTTATTTTTTCCTTTGTAAAACCTGTAACTAACTTTCTCCCTTCCTGCTGGGTGAGAAGCCATCACCTTACTGGAAGCTCCAGCTATAAGAGAGTGGTGCAGTGAGCAGCACTGATATGTCAGCTACACAGGCTGCAGAGAGAACAGCAAATCTGTCCTTCATTCCTTTGACAAAGGTAAAACTCTTCACTGCAGGAGACAGCTTTTTATTGCTCAGCTTGAAACTATAG
This sequence comes from Todiramphus chloris collaris, assembly GCA_025345505.1. Taxonomy (NCBI): domain Eukaryota; kingdom Metazoa; phylum Chordata; class Aves; order Coraciiformes; family Alcedinidae; genus Todiramphus; species Todiramphus chloris. Next base: position 39,614,266 of record JANVCC010000035.1, read on the forward strand.
AAGGAAAAGAATAACCACAGAAAATAACACAAAAGTCTATGTTCAATAAAAATATAGAGAAGACTAAAAAAATATATAAAGATATAGATAAGTAGGGACAAAAATAAAGCTATAGATATAGGGAGGTGAGGAAGCAGATCCAAAGAAGAGTGTCAAGAATATGAAACAATAATAATGCAATGCCTGTATTACAGACAAAAGTATTTTTACTCTGAAAAGGATTAGAGGAAGGATAAATAGTTCATAGTAGCTGTTTGACATATCATGAAATATATTTCACTTGAAATTATTCTGCTACAATGGCTAAGAGATAGAAGCAGAAGCTGGTAAGCACGAAGGCAATAAAATTTAGAGATTTCAAAAACTGGACCTTTAAAGAAATAATTTATGTTTCAAATTTTACTGCACAAGTATAATTTACAATTAAAAAGATGTAATCATTAGGATATTGGTTGCCAATAAAAAAAAAAAAAACAAACCTGTAAAGAATTATCATTTTCAAAAGAAAAAACAAAAAAGCCAAACTCAACAAATCCACCTGATTTTCATGAAGGTATTACAAATGCCAAAATAGAAAGAAACTTGTTGGAAAAAAATATGCCTATGCCATACATTGCTTGAGGAAGAAAAATCTCATTTATAAATCTGGGAAGAAAAGAATCTGAATCTGGAGAGCTAATCACGGCATTCAGAATAAAGCACTGACATCTCCCATCGGTCATTTCATGTTCCCTACCATCCCTTTGATTTTTAAAATTTTTTAAAGACCTTGCTGAAAAACAAAAATCAGTGGATGTCTCCATCTGACTTTAAGCACTCTTTTCATCATTCAGTATAATAAAATCTCATTCAAAATGAGATTATTTGTGTTGTTTTTCTTAATCCAGACTCCTAAATGAAGTCCTCCTGCAGTTAACTCTATTTTAAATTACCCTTCTAATGTGTCATAGGATTCATCTACGTGAGAACACTGTTTTAATTCAACCATTCACAATTTGATTTAGTTGAAGGCAACCTTGCTTTATTTCAATTTATCTCGTTACAGATTAAGTTGATGGGGAATTGACTGAAGTTCTGTCTCAGCTGCACAGAAGCAAACAGATGTAGTGATTTAAGGTGTTCCTGTTCTCCAGCTGCTCACTCTGTCCCTCTGCCAGATACTACTGTCCCCAGAAACTTGGCTAAAAGTGAGTCAGTCCATGCTCAAGCCCCGGCCACCACTGCTGAAATTCATCTATATTGCTGTAAATGCATCTTCACGCGTTTTCTCAGTTGCATCAACTAAAGGAGCAATAACCTTCAGAGAAGGGACACAACTGAGCATGGACAGCATCACATTTGAAGATGGTTTTCTGCTGCTTACCTCTTGCTGGGCAGCACCATTTAACATCCCGCCCAGGGGACCTTACTGAGAACACATTGCTCGGTCTCCAAAAGTTTTCTAATATTTTGCGTAATTAATTTATCTGCATGCAATGGTCAGCTTGAACTTCTTGACCTTGTGGAAACTGTGTGTCTTATATCTGCCAGGTTCATTTCAGCACCAAAAGTTTTACTTGATTAAAACAATAGTGAAAAATTAGATTCCTGCTTCAAAAAAATGGGAAACAAAGTTATGGAAGATAAACATTTAGCACAGTATCAGGAAATCATCTCCCTTTCAAGATGTCAAACGGGATTTCTTTGGGAACTCTTCTGAGAGGGGAAGGCAAGGGGATGGAGCAGCACCCCATCCCTCAGCAGCTACCTTTCAAAACCAACCTTTAAAACAGGGGAAAAGAATTGGATTCCTACGTATTTGACACTTCAAGTCCAGCACTAGTTTGTTTTGAGAAGTTATGTGTATCTGTATCCTTCCTTGTTTCCTCATTCGAGACAGGAGCCCAGAAACCCCTTTGTCTGAGGGCTCAGCGGTGGACTTGGCAGTGCTGGGTTAACATTTGGAATTAATGATCTTAAAGGTCTTTTCCAGCCTAAACAATTCAATGATTATCTTCAGAATAGTCTTCTTGCCCTTCACATTGTAATGTTTGGTAGAGTATTTTTATAAAATGAATGTGTATCTTTCCCAAGTTACATTTTGCTGTCACATCTCCCAAAACTCTATTCACAGCATAGTACAGGTGATAAGTTTATGCATGCCAAGTATTTTCTCCAAAATCATCCTCCCACCAACATTTCAGGACTCGTGATGTCATAGCAACCACCTAAACTTCCATAGAGCCAGACCTGCCTTAAAGCCCATCTGTCACAACCACATCTAAAATTGTATTAGTGACTTTTCAGAGAAAACAAGACTGAATGTGAGAGGTTGTATGATTTAACAATTTCAGGTTTTAATAGATGCATTCACTGGTTGGGCAAAGTCGTAAGGAAGGTGGAACAGAAGATCTAAATTGCCTAAAGATTTTTATATTGATTCTAGCAATAGCTGACTCCTGTGAAATGCAACTAATCAACCAGGTTAAACATGCTGTTAACCAGTACCTACCAAAATCTCCTGATACTACAGTATACTTAAGGTTTTGTTCATTTCTTTTCCCATGCATTTATCTTTTCCCCTTAGACCTCAATGGTTATTCCATATACTGCAAAGCACCTTCAAGTAATCATTGGCAGCTAATTCTATTGGGGCTCCTGCACTGTAGTCTTGAAAACATTTGCTCTCTGAGGGCTATTATTCTTTAGGTTTTACAGAATTATTCATTGCCTGGAGTTTATTTTCTTAGAGTGATTAGCTGACAAAGCTATGTTGTGCAGAAAAATAAAAATCCTACTTCAGCTTTCACCATTCTATAAAAGAAAAGTTATTAAACTTTAATAAAGGTGTTTATTACAGTAATTCTTCCCTTAAAAGTACAAAAAACTAATCAGGAAATCTTTCAAAATAATCTCAGCATCTCTAACGTTTTATTTTCGGGCTCTGAAGATTTGCTTATGGTAGGTTTCAAGTAATAAAATAAAATTAAAAAATAAATAAATAATAATATTTATTTTCATAAACAAAGATATTTAAGACTGCAGCATTTTGTGAGGCTAAGAGGGAAGAAGGTTTATCTTATGTCTCCCCACTCCAGGAGTGACTAATGCTATTCCAAGGACTTCTTGCAGCCTTTCTCTCATTGCATAATTTATTAACTGATATACAATAAATCAAGAGTTGCCACTGTCCAACACCTTTCTACTGACCACAGCAGACTCAGTGTCACAGGAGTATTTGTTTTCTTGGTTTTATCCACCATCTTGACAGAAAGACTTTGCCTAAGGTACTAGCCAAATTATCTAACAGAACATTTTTCACTCTGTCGGTTACAGTACCTCAATATAAGGTATCACTTGCTGTCTAAATATCACTTGCTGTATATCTGCTTTGAATAAAGGCACAGTACAGGAACATTGGTGCTAGTGTGGAACCAAGATGGAACATTTTGACAGTGAAATACAGTATGATACAAGGGTGAGGTTGCTTTTGCTTTGGTGCCTAAATCCAGCTCCTTAAACCAACTGACTCCTACTCAACAAAGACCCCTTTGCTAAGGTGCATCTGCATAATCCCAAATTATATAGATAGGAGCTTTGATGAGAAACAAAACCATACCATTTGAAATGCTATGAGGAACCAGTGTTATCCTTGCATTAAATCACAGGGGCACTCTTTGTATTATAATGTTTAAATTATTTAACAATACAGGTAAAAAGGATATTACACAATACATGTGTGTGTGTCTCTCACTATATATATATATATGTATAAAAGCATCAATTCATGCTGAAAGATTCAGGTTTCCAAACAATGTTTGGAAATTATTCCATCCAGTCCTCCTGTAATGTCAAAAAAGCCCTATAGAAATGCTAGGAATGATTGGAATTTAATATCACAAAAAGGTGAAGAAATCAACTGATTTCTTCAACACACGCATGCCTATTGGTTCACCCTGCAAGAACATCATTCCACCCTTCACCTAGCCCATGTATTCCATTTTGTGGTGCTTTACTCCACTTGTTGCAAGCAGAACTGAAGATGGATTGCCCACAGTCACAAAGAGGGAGGCTGCCCCCATCCTGCTAAATGTGCAGGTAAAATGAAATTGGAAATGGTTTATGAACAACACTGCAGCAAAAAACACAGCAGAAAAGCAAGTTCTGTTAAGCCTTATACAGAACAAAAGGTGAAGTGAAAATTCAACGTGAAAGGCCAAAAGAGGGAGGAAACAGTCTGGTTAGTGGTTTAAAACACTGACAAATGTTTCTTAGGAATCTGAAGATGGACAACACTAGATAAATGCTTGGTGCTGTTCAAAGGAGTAAATTATTTCCAAACCAGTAAATATGACAAAGTATTAGGTTAGATACCTTTACTTGCCTTGTAACTACTTCAAGTATTTTCAAAATAACATTTTCTACAGCCCACAGGTACCTATATATTGAAAACCAAACTTCATCCTAATCCCCCAGAATAGTTTTGAGTCCTTATGCCCTTACCAGTCATCACTGAGTTTCACTGCACTTCACCCAGGTCTGCAACTGGATGTAGGGAAGAGAAGGAAAGAAACAAGGAAGGAGGATGCTTTCTTTAGTATCTCCCCAAAACTCATCTTCCCACATGACCTCCTGAACTGTTTCTCCAGAATGATGAAAACTTATTCCATATCACAGAGTTAATGAATCTTTTCTTCCTTTTGTCAAAGAGGAATAATCTGATCTGCAAAGCATTTAATTATGGCATTTAATAATTTACTTTTCCTCAAGGCAGAGAGAAGACAGATTAGACTCCAGTAATTTTTTAACCTTGATTTTGAGGGGGAAAAGAAGAGAAATAAGAAATTGTCATTGAGGGGAAAATAAACACTACAAATCATCTCTTCTAATGTTTTGGTGCAGCATTTCAGCCATCTGCAAACCACCTTATAGCCTCCCACTAATCTGACTTCCTAACACTCTGCAGGTTGACATCTATTGGCATCAGACTTAAAAAATGCTTCAATCAAGATCTCTATAATCCTCATAACTAAAATGTCTTTGTTCTGTTTTATGATCAAACATTTCTGAAAACAGAGCCACCAGTCCAAGCAAGCATTCAAGATGCTCACAGGTGAGTTAAGGCACAATAAAAGCACAATAATCTAACAAATCTCCTTGGAGAATGCGCTGTTTATCACCGTGCCTGCAGACTCTTACACTACAAATGTCTTGGCAACCATTTCTAGCAGATCATACACAAAGACATGAATGTAATTTGAAAAGTTTAGAGATGCACAGAAATGAAAAAAAAGTAATCAACAGCCTCAATAGGGAATTTTAGGATAAAGTAAAATGATTTGGTAAACATGAACAACTGCTATGTCCTTCAGTGGAATAAAAGGGGTAAATGAAGAAGAAATGACCTTTTGTACACATCCCTCAAGTAGCAGTTTTTAGAAACTTTTGTACTGACCATAAAATTAGCTGGAAGATAAATCTCACTATGGTGATTTGCTCTTTATAAGTCCAAAGCCAGTGTTGTGAGTTCTCACTGTATAATTACTTCAATATAGATAAAGCATGAGTCATCTGTTCTACTCTAACCTTTGCATTTAAATTTGAATTTTACTCTTGCTTATCTTTTTTCCGAAATTGATATTACTGTCTACTATGTTTATTAAAAACAACTTAAAGCCACAGTGCATGCCAAACTCTGCACTGAGGCACCATTTGTTGTGTTATTTTAATTAACGTGTCTCAGGGAGATTACAATTCTAATAATTTCTATTAACTGTGTCAAATCTTTTTCTTTTCTTATATGCCAGATTTTGCTTTCCATTTCAAATTAAGCCTCAATACCTAAAAAGCTTTTAGTAAATGCTCTGGAGACCCAGGTATGAACCTCACCAGAGGCACTGTCTTGTTTTCCTGATAACTAGAGTCGATTAAGCAGCATCCTTAGCAAGTTCCCAAATTTGCCCCCTCTGGATCTCTTCCTCCCCCATTCTTAGCGAGACAAAATTTTCATGGTGCAGAAGTCAGACAAAAAAAAAAAGGTGGAAAATAGGTGGGAAATAAAACACTGAATGGTAAGTACAGTACCTTCTAAAGCCCAGGAAATACATTCCTTGACCCAGAATGAGACCAGCTGGTACACTCCCCCACTCCTCCTCCACCCACTTCTGTCATTAATAAACTTGTCCTAGAGTGGGACTGTACTCAAAGGGAATTTAAAAATAAAGTTCCCCACATCTAGTGACAGCAGATTTTAAGGTTAAATGCTTGGTTATCTCTGTACAGTTTTGCCCATGACTTACTACAATCATTCTAACATATACTCGTGTAGTGAACTGGACTCTCAATGTAGTTAAATGGATACAGGATGAGCTGCTAATTCAGAGAAAAGATTCAGTGAATTTCTTACAAGGCTTGGTCCCAGGCATCTAACAGTGGCTCTAAGTCAATGAAAGAAGAAGAAAAAACCCACCTTCCTAGACTTAAGGGGGTGCCATTATTTTTCAGTTTCCCTTTTTAACCTTCTGCCTTCCTTCCCAGTGCTCCAACCATGGTACCTATTATTTTTCCTCAGCAGTTTTGGAACTCCATCATGCCACTTTCTGCTGAGCTGAAAAAACGAAACCACAGCACTTATTCAGCATTTTGAATGGGATTCCCTCACTTGATTAAATTCTCTTTTCTTTTCCACGACTGAGGAATATGATCCGATTGGAAGTAGCGCTAAGCGGCAGTGAGTGCTTGTTGCTCATCAGAGCTGTCAGGCTCCCCTGCAGGGAGCTGAATGTGGAGAAGGTTCTGCAAATCACTAGCAGAGAAAGCAGACAAAGGCATGGCAGTCTCAAAGACTCCCACAAAACACACTACATGAATAACTTTTTTTTTTATGTCCTTTTTTTTTTTATTAATTTAAGGATGACTGGTCCATTTACTACCATCAAGATGGTTTCACAGTCTGAAAGACCATGAGCCTTTCAGTTCTGAGTTGTGAGACAGTCGGATGTACCAACATGTGCAACTTCACTATGCTAATTAAATTTATCACTGCTGTCTGTATGTTCCTTTGGAAATCCAATCAAAATTAATTGAGTCTAGATTGATTTTTTTTTTCAGCCTTAAAAAAAAAGAATAAAAAGAAAAAAGGCTAAGAATGCAGATAGAAGTTCAGTAGTAAGATCAATCTTAAAATAGATTGTGTAACTAATCTGCCACTATGTAAAAGGAGACCTTTCTCGTCAGATTTTTCTTATGGTCTTGTTTCTAAGTAGAAGTCAGGACCTTTGAGTCAAAAAGATTGAGCTTTTACCTGTGAAAACAAAATTCCTCAAGTCTTTACACAAAACTAGGTTGTTTTGCCTCTCCTTTGGTTGTGTAATGCAAGAGAGCCTACAGGAAAAAGCCTGTTACTGTGCCTCTATATGTAATCTTTAGATAAGACTAAAACCACACAAACTCCTTTAATTCTACCCATCTTGTCTTTTCTTTCTTACTTAAAGCATGGTACACCTTCCATCCTCTGAATCACGTCTCATAATTTTTTGCTCAAATTCTGCGATCTTTTCTCTATTGTTCTCTGAATTTGCTGAAATATGTTTGATCCAAATAACCACTGCCCTACAATTATTAGCAGGATTCTAGATGGGCTTTCACAATTATTTGTCAGTGCCGTAACTCTTTACATATCTTTCTATGTCAGAATAGATATAACCTGCTGAAACCAAAAATTTAACAGGCTGATGTTCATCTGAGGAAGGTATCGCTTTCTTTTGCAGTTTCTAACACACACATGGATTTTCTCCACTCATTTTTCTCTACACTGTTTTTTGTTTTTCTTGACATTTTAATGCAGTTTTCTTACTTGCCTACTACTGGTGGAGGGAAAAAAAAAAAAAAAAAAAAGTTTGGATTTCAGAATCCCTCAGTACATTTTGAAAATGCAGCACACCTAGCGATGAAGAGATCCAAGAGCTCTTTTAGCATTTTCTTTCACCTAAACATAAGGAAAATCTTTCCTGTGAGGGTGACAAAGCCCCGACCCAGGCTGCCCAGAGAGGCTGTGGAGTCTCCATCTCTGGGGAGATTCCCAACCCACCTGGACACTGCAATCCTGAGTCCACTACTCTGGGTGACCCTGCTGGAGCAGAGGGGTTGGACCAGATTGATCTCCAGAGGCCCCTTCCAACCCCCCACAGTGCTGGCATTCTGTGAGTCTGTAAAAAACTACAAGCAGATAAAAATATCAGCTCAAATCCATCATCCTTTCTAGCAGTACTTCATCAGATTCTCTAATAACACTAATGTTTTTCCACACACCACTTCAGTCCCTGAGTAAGATAGTTTGAACTGCTACTCAAAAGTGGGGAGAATGAATGTTGTCTCCCAAGTGCAAGGCTGTGTTTCACCGTTTCCACTTAAACTCCCCAAGACCAATGTGGAAAAAAAAAAGAGGAAAAAGAGGTTCCTATGTGGTAGATCAATGCCAATCTTCTTAGAAATTGCAATCCTTTCCAGCTCAGCATGTATAAAAAGTGAGAGTAATTGCTGAGTGCAAATATTTCCCATCCCTCAGCTGCTGAGGTTTCTATAAATGCATTGAAAGAGTACAGCTTGTTCTCAATCTCCTGCATTAAAAAGCTGAACTGATACTGAACTGGGGTGGAATAAGTGCTTCCCCTGCCCTCAGACTTGACTGTAACGCTAAGAAGACCACAAATAAAAGTCTTAGGTATCCTGAAGTCAGTTGATGCTGTCAAAATTGCAGTGGAAATTTGCTTGGAACAATGCAACAAAAACAAGATTTCATCCCAGCTGAGATGCACATCTTTCCCATCCTTGTTTGCCTCAAGTCTCATCAGGCTGAAGTAGCCAAACAGAAAGGACAACGACGATAAAAATGGAAAAAAAAAGAGCCTTAGTGTCTGAAATTCCAAACACAATGCTGGCCTCACTTCTGTCTACCTTTCAGACACCCTGGCAGAGGAGAGCAGTCAAGCAAGAGGAAAGGAAAGCAGATAAATATGGACACTGGGATGGGTTCTGTGATCTGTCTTCCTGGAAACAGCGTATACACATCATTTAAGAGCTCCTAACATCCCTTTCGGATGCTTGTGGGGGAGTACTTAATAGGTGAAGGTCTCTCTTCTCACTGGCTTAGACGCTGGATTTAGAAACACACCTGTACTGCCTATCTCGCTACAGGAACTCTTCAGCAAAACTTGGCCACAAGCCTGCATAGCAACTTAGTGAAGTAGTATTTAAAGCCCTTCGGGGAATTTGACAGCTTTCCCAGAATAGCCTCTACACTAACTGGGGAGATGCAGCATTATTTTTTCTAAGAATTAGACTTTACCATTTTTAGCCCAGACTTTGCATAAAACAGTGTAAGGAAATTTTTCATTCACGTCTGACCAACAATGACATCTTGCACCTCAGAAAAGGTTATGGAGGGGGGAAAAAAAAAAAGAAAAAAAGAGAGAGAGGAAAAAAAAAAAGGAAAGAAAGAAAAAGAATCTATTAATTCTAAACACTCAAGAGAAATAAAGAGACAGACATAAAACAAATACTGTAAAGGATCTTGTTTCACATCAGTTTCCAGAAGACTTGAATTAGGATGGAGGAGAAGGAGAAGATGAGGAAAAATTGATCTAGGCAAATTCTTTTCTGGCTGTATCCCTCAGATTAGCCTTCAGGGCATTTGTCCACCTAAGTCTTTACCATAGCTTGCAATGTGACAGGACTGTAACATAGTGGGACTAATAAATAAGTAAAATAATTTGACTGCTTTTTTTGTGTCACTGCTGATCCTGAAGCAGTTTCCAGATTGATGGCACTGAACTGTACCTACAAGGTACATATAGATCTTGGCACCACTGCAATACTGAGCTGAGTCTTGCAAAGGAAAGTTAAAATACTTCGCCAAAAGTTGCAGAGTTTGGCAGAGTTATAAAATTAATGTTTTGTTGCTTTTCCTCATTTTGTGAAAGTAATCAAAATAATATTATATGAAATTAATTATTTTTGCTTGTTTGGCAGATATTCAGCATTTAAATAGCAGGTTGACTGCTGTGCTCTGGGTTGAATTGTCCCAGCACATTATATTTGCACAATTTCATCTCTGTAGTACACAATCAGACAAGGGAATAACACCAAGTTTTTTAATATTCTGTCTTTATGACAAGCAAACAACCAAGAAGAGTGTATTTCAAATTTTGGCTAGGGATTAACATATAAATGTTATGAAAATTAGAGATAATTACATTAAGTCAATTACAATCTTCAATTACACATTTCCTAAGGCTTTATATTAAAGCAATGTTGGGCATCCTGGGCTTGTAATTCCTCTCAGCCCTTTGCATCATCTGTCAACACTGAAACACCACAATCAAGTGACTAGAAAAAAAAAAAGTGTTAAGAATTTTCCTGGTAAGTGAAAATGAAAAAATAGTTGGGTGTCTGAGCTTCAAAACCCACATAGGATAGTCTTGGACCTGGCCATCCAAAGTTTTTGCTGTGCTGGTGACAGCAATAGAAAGCTGAGGGACCATATATATTTGGTTTTGTTCCTGGATGTGTTTAAGGTTTAATTGGAATACAAAGTAAGGTTACCAATTAATAAAATAAATGTGTGTGTGGGGGGGGGGTTCTCAAATTTTATTCACAGTTCATAAGTAATGAAGAAGGGGGAGTCAATTAACTGCATTGAATGTAATCACAAGTCCAAAAATTCTTTTTACCGTATTGAGTTATAACTTTGCATACTAATAGATCATATTTATTTCATTTTTTTCCCCCTAGTTTTCATGTGCAACGTGGTAATTATATATATTTCAGTGTTCTTTTTTAGTGGCTATTGGAAAGAAGTAGACGTGAATTTTAAAATAGTCATTGTTTCCTTGCTTTTAAGAGAGTCTTGCATCTGTATACCCATGCATTGCATGTTCAAAGAGAACACTTTCAGGAAGTATCTGCCACTTGCATGACTGGAGAAGTCAATTCAAATATGTTCCAGAATTAGAAGAGTCAACAGTAAAGACAGACAACGACAAAGGAGAGGAGACAGGTGGTTGAGGAAGCGATCCTTAGGTAAAGCACTGAGTCCACTGAGGGCACCATATTTTAAGGTAACTACAAATGTCTTGGTGAATGTACAAAGGGAAAGTGTAAACACATTGGAGACATACAGGAAACATGTCCTATGAGAGAAGATTCTTTGTTTACTCCAGAAATAAAAAATAAAAAAATGATGGATAGGTACACTTTAATCAAGTATGGCACGAGTGATGCCAATCTCTAGAGGACGTTAGCAGGCTAAAAGAATATCTTTTGGAGAGGAACTCTATTTTATCCTGTCATTAAATGAGAAGAAGGGACAGGGTGATTTCTTTAGGCATCTTGTAGGCAATTCTACGATCTTTTAAAAAGAAGATGAAAAGGCAAATGTGAAACTGAAAGAAGCCTTAAACTATTTCATCTGGGTTTTTAAATTCTACAAAAGCTAATGAACTTTCATTTCTAGGTTACATGATAATGTCCTATATATTTGTTCGTGGCTACAAATAGCAAAAAAAGTATTGATATTATGCATGGCTACAAGAATTGCCACGTTTCTCAGACAAGTTACTTGAATACCCTTAGCGCACCTCATAAATGTCTCTGTATACTAATGATCAAACTCATTGTTATTATTTTTGCTTTTCACTCATTACAGTCCGGTTTCAGAATATAAAAGGTACTTGATAAGAGTTTTCATCAGTTACATACCACCAGCTAGCAAAGCAGAAAATAGAGAAAATGGCCATTTCTATTTCATATTACTTTATATCCATCACTTTAATGGAAATGAGATAAAGTAGATAATGGTAATAAGAACAGTATTAGCAGCACACACATATATTACATATTTCTCCAAGGGACCATTGTTGTACCATTTACATTGTAATATTAAAATGTCTCGAGCAGCACAACCAAATGTAACCAATACTATAAATATTACCTTTAATATAAAAGAGTTGAATGAGCTTTTAACCTTGAATTTGATACAACATTGAAAATAACTTTTATACTTATATGACCTAACTCATGTGAACAGTTAAGTACTTTTTCCCTCAAATAAATCTTTCTCCAAAGTAAAACTTCCTTAGACTATTTCTAGCTGTAATTTCAATTGCACATTAAGTGATCATAGACCTTTTCTTCTAAGTGTACTTCTTGTAAGTGTAACTCAGAGGCAGAAATGTCAGTTTAGACGAAGCTTTTCTAAGTAATATTAAATACAAAGAAACTGTGAGAAACAATCCATTTTAGGGTTATTTTATTAAGGAAAAGCGCTCAAGAAGGTCATCCACAAGTTCAATACCCCAAGTTCAAGTAGAAACGTGATGTAAAATGTTTTTTTGAATCGGAACAAGTCACAAAAAGGAAAAAAAAAGGGGGGGGGGGGAATGGGGAAGAGAAAAGGAGGGAGGTTTTATTCTTCAAAATAAGCAGCGTTTGGATCATAGAAACATTCAAGTTAGAAGAGCCTTCTGGAGGCTGCTAGTCCAACCTCCTGCTCAAAGAAGGGTCAGCTATGAGACATCACATCAGTCTTCCGAGGGCTTCTTCCAGTTCATCCCATGTATTTAAACCCTGATGGGCTAAACACTGAGGACAGGAATTAGAGAAGTAGAAATGCTTATTGCACTCAAGAGTGCACTTTTGTGAGACCAATCCTGTGAGGAAGCACGTCTTCACTTTACTCATCCAAAGGCAACAAGATCAGGAATAAGGCAAAAATGAGAAGTCTGAGCACAAAACAGTAACGGCAGGGTTAGGAAGGTCTTGATCGTTGGATCCTATCTGCAATATGACCAAGGAAGAAATGGTAGGACAGAGCTTGGACATGGGAGAAACAGAAAAATCAGTAGAGGAGAGACAAACTCATTGCAAATGCTATGAGCAGATGGACATACAGAGTATGACCCAGGCTGTTGGCATGACTGTTTTTATAATAAGATGGTTAACATGACACATTTTTGACTTCCATTTAACTAAATACCTATGGAGAAAAACCCTTTTCTTCCTTTTTTATTTTTTTTTTTAAAAGCATAATATATCTCATTTTAATGTAAATGAGAATAAGCAGAGTGTACCATCAGATATACATGCTGTCACTTGTGAAATTTGATTATGCAGAAAAGTTAAGGCAGAATCGTCAATACAAATGTGATTGACTATAACCATGAAGTTTGAATATAAGACATAGGATAGAAATTAAGATTATGAAACTCAACTCCCTTCGCTAGGGACTATTGATAAGAATTTGGTGTCAGACAATCATCAGGTACACATGGTAATTTAGGGGAGATCTATTAGTCTAAATAAGTATCATCTACCTGTATAATGTGCCTGTGAATAAGGCAAGTGCAATACCAGGAGCGTTGGGCAAGTGGAGATAGGAAATATTAACGGTATTGCGTAAGGCAGTGGTGAGTTTTCATCTGGAACACCGAGCACTTCTTGTCATTTATGTTCAAGAAAGAGGAATTTAAATGAGCAAAGCAGAAAAAAAGGAGTTAGAAGAGCTGCTGGAATAAAGCTAAAAAAGCTGGGATTGTATAGCTTTAGCAAAAGGAGAAGCTGTGAGGGAACATTGTAGGACTGCTCTGTTGGAAGGCATCATGAAATGGAACTGTATGGAGTAAGATTTATTTAAGATGAAGGACACTGTTAGCAGAAAATTAATCAGGTATGAGTTGGTCTGGAATAAACAGAATCAAAAAAATACAAAGTTTCAGACAATACAATACAATACAAGGGTTCTGAAAAAGCCCTTCAGGAAGTGTTGGGGCAAAAATAACCCTCAGTTTTAATGAGAAACTTCATTGATCCACAAGCAGGGTTAAAAGACGTCAAAATAGTCGGGGTCTGATCATAAGAAATGTAAGAGGCTTCTTATTGTCCTGTATTTTCTCTCTTGTAAATCCATATACAGACATGCATCGATGGTTTGTCAGTGTGGGTCTTTCCCTCCATATGCTGAGACACAAACTCCTATCTCCATGGCGCAAAAGGAAGAATGGAAAGTCTGCTATTAAGAACACAGGTACTGTTTTATTTTTGATAAAAGGCTATGATGGAGTGATACAGCAATCAGGGAAAAAAAAAATAAAAATATTCAACTTCAGATCTCCCAAGAATGACATTAAAAAGTTAAGCAGCACTTAGTCTTCTTTAAGATGTCATTTCTGTTCAGTATAACTGCTGGATCCTTAATGCAGATAGATGGGCTAAGCAGACTCCGCAAAGACAAAATTTCCTCCTTTACATCCAATCTAAAAGCTTTTAAAATCTCTCTGTCAGGAACGATTTGACTGCATATCAATTGCATTCCCCTACTACTGCAAAACTCATAATAAGAGAATATCATGGGGAAGAAAAACCACATTTTGATAACTCTGACAGTACAATGAAACACTGTCAATCTAATCGTCTGGAATGCTGGGACTGTATGTTAACCTCACTTTGGTCATTAAAGTTCTCATTCAATTAAAACAGCAGCTGGGATACGTCTGAGTGATGCCACCCTGTTGTGCTTCCAAGAAGTTAATTTCTGGTATTTCTCTATTGACCTCATGAAGAATGGGCTCTGGGACTTCCAAGTATTTCAGGTCATCCACAGTTTATAATACAGATCAACTAGCAAAATATAAACTGCTTACCAACATCCATGACACAAAGGATATGCAGTGCCTATATGTAAGAAACAAGAAAATAACATTTTCCTGTTATTTTCAATATACAGTCTGAGGTTTTATACAGCTCTTCCATAAGTATAGGATTTATACAGATAAAACCTCTCTACTTTGAAAATGAAAGATTTTCTCTGTTGGTTTTCTTTCACAAATTAGAGAAGCAGAGATGCAAAGTTCATAACTAAGCCTGGAGTTCTCAAAAGAACCAAAAAAAATTATTCAGATTTATCTCAGTAATATACATTTATCAACATACAAAAAGGAACCGTGTTGAACCATTGTCCAGATATATCTATAAGAACAATCAAATTAATCCCCAGGGTAAGAGGTGCCATTTCCCAAATGCCTATATTCTACGCATCGCCAAAATTATCATTTTCCTCACATAGTTTCCGTTTAGCTCATAGTTTTTATAATGCCTCTAATAAATAGCAGTAACGGTGGATATTTCCAAAGGACGAACGGATGGTTTTATTCTCTACTCATAATACTGCCTTAGCAAAAGCAAAAATAAAATAAATGCTAGACATGCAGGGAAGACAGGGAGCAGCTTCATTAAAATCTATAGTTTTACATAAAAATACATAAAACTGGGGAAAGAAAAATAACAAATGACTTTAGATAATGTATGAGAATCACAGTATGAACCCTCAGCAAAGAGACAACTACAAAGGGAAGTTAGTCAGAAGAACCAATTTTTAACTTGCCATTTCAAGTTGAAGGGGGAAAGAATAAAAAATTCATAGCACCAGCATTGTCTGAAGAACTCTTTTGTGCTTAAATAGTATGTCCTGAACAATTTTAAAGCTCAAAGTATGGAAATTAGCATCACAATCCATTGCATCTATTGCTTTCATTTTTGAATACAGGTTGTTACTTAGCAGGACTGTCAATTTGATATCTTCAGTATCCAACATATTGCTTTAAAAATAATAATAAAAAAGACCTTATTAGCCAAAGACAAAGTATTTGCTTTATTTATAAATGCTTTAAAAAGTGGTATTTTTTTCATGGTTTATCAAAGCTGCAAGCATCTCAAACTTTCAACCCTGGACCAAATCAATTTAATTAGAAGGAGGAAAAAACAGTTTTCTATAGTCAAGTTTTTATAACAAGTTTTATTTTAAGGAGATGGTTTACAGAAATCACATAAACTTGAAAAAATCAGGATTAGCAATAGCAGTGCTGATCTGAACTGGAAGTGTACTGATAAGTGACATCAATTACACTTCTGTAACATGTATTGTGACATACCCTTCCACTTTCCTAGCAAGAAACGAGAGGCTGCAAGGAGTGTATTCAACAGCAAGTCCCTGTAAACTGCTGGACAGAAAAGCTGGTCTGGAGGAAGGGATCTACAAGAACACAGCAAACAGGGAGACTGATTTTCAAACTTTCTCATTAAATGCTACACATGCCATTTGAATCATCTCTGCTTGTCTGTTTAAAAACTTAAATATTCTAGCTTAGTATTTTGTGTTCTTAAAAAAAGAAAAGAAAAAAAAAAAAAGAAAAAAAAAGAAAAAAACCCACATAGTATGGTAGATCAGAAAGCTCCTGGTACATCCCAGTACCGTGCTTCATCCAACAAGAGGACAAGAGGTAGCTACAACAGAGCTCTCACCAGCTCAGTGTATTCTCAATTTCATACCCTTATCTTGATGGAGAGTGGGACTTCTCTAACCAAGCAGACATGTCTCCAATACAGACACAAGATGTCTATGTTAGAGCTAGCTAAGAACGGCATGTAGAGGCTCACCTTCACAAACAGACAGGGAGTGTCCTTTCTGTCCCATTTTTCTTGCCTGTGGATAGCAGTGATGAAAATTGCTCTACCGCAAGTATGACTGTACGTGGTTCTTGGATGAGTTTATTCATGGGGCTATAGAAGTGCTCTGCTAACTAGGTACTTGGAGATCTCCAAGAAAGGAGAGAATATTCACATTGTCAGTGACCATATCCACTACTCTTCCACAATGTGCTTGGGCTTCAGTTCTAGGACAGACTCATGAGAAGCATATTCTTCATCAGTGTTAGTGAAGAGCTTCAAACATTAGGGAGAAGATGAACAGATTTTTACCACCATAACAGAATTGTCAGATACTACAGGGTATAAATATCATGATAAAATGAGTTTAAAACATGAAAAGCAATTTTAATGGATACTAAAAGGATTTTAGTCACCAAATTCTAATTTTCTGTCTCCTTAAGGAGAAAAGAGGTACACAAAACATGATTTAACCTAATATCACTCTTCCCTGTTTTGCTCCATCTGCATGATTTCACTTAATACTTGGACATATATCCTTTTTATACATTTGTTTCCAAGGTCTTTCCCTTGGTGACTAACAACTGCACTCATAACAACTCTTCACTCTCTGTCAGGCAGGGCCAGTGAAACTCTGAAAATCTCAAGACACCATAAAACCAGATTCATAGAGCAATTCAAATTCTTTTTGCTGAAGAAAAGCCAGCTTAGCAAAAGAAGTGTGTGCTGCATTGTCTCTTCTCTCCAGTTTCATGTAACTACCCTGTACATTAGCCCTGGTTGCTTCTTTCTCCATCCACCTGCTCCATCTTCTCCCTTTGCCAAATCAGTGAGCACTGAGCTGACCAGATAAAGGGATGTTCTCCAGTGGTAAAATACTGGATGGAACAATTACACCACATTACCGCATGCAGTGTTCATGGGAGTGCAACTCAAGGTACAGGGACCTTGCTCCCAGTTCTGCCATTTGCATTTAAATGATGCTGTACAAGTTGTACCACCTTTCTGTCCTTTGGTTTTCCATCTAAAAGTTATTAATCTAAGAGTTATTAATCCTCAATCTTTTATAAAGTAATTTGAAGTCTACAGCTGAAATGATTTTTTTTTTTTTTTTTAAAATTATTTTTCACCATTGACTCCTCTGATTTTCTAATTTATTTTGGTCCCACTCTTCATTCTAAGTTTGTGGTGGAGTAGGAGGGAGTTAAACAGGTTTTTTAGACTTCTGAGTTATAGTCTTCCTCGCTGAGCTTTTAAGGTGTGTCCTCAATCTCCAAGATACAAGAAACTCAAGAAGTGGTTACATGGTGTACTCAACCGGTTTAAATTTAACAAATACAGTCAAGCTTTACTGTGCTGCAGATCACAGATGCTCATCGAACAGTTGTTTGCTCTTAAGCAAGTTGTGGCTTTTTTTAAAAAACATACAGGTACTGAATCAATAAAATGCCATCTCTTGCTGCATATTCTACACAGCTCTCACCTAGCAGTAAAATATTCAATGGATTTATAATGAACTTCATTGTCCCCAGCTGCACTTGCTTTTTACATCCTTTCACACCTAATCCTCACCATCTGCACATTCAAGATTAGACATGATCCCTAGTGGACCTTGCAGCATATGAGCCTCCAGCTCAATGGTTCTGACAAATTTCTCTCATCAGTAAAACCACATCCCATGCACCAACAATTACTTCACAGCGTTAGAGAGACACTCAGTTGAGTCAGAGAAATACATTAATATTACTTCACAATTATTCAGTACCTGGGAGAGTCATACATTTAAATTACTCATAAATTGTTGGCACATAGATGTTACAGGTTTTCAGGTATTTTAAAATTTTATAACTAAAGTTTAGTGTCTCTTTATCACCATATTAACTCAGGGCCTGCCTTCTTATGCTAGATTTAGAATTTAAAATAGAACTTTGATTGTTGAAAACAATCAGGGTACAAAGTATATAGAAATACCTTCTAAAGGTCAGCTTAAAAATGATGATTAAGCTTCTGGCACTTTGGATTTTTTTGCAATTATTTGAAATCTTGGTCTTAAAGCTATTTGCACACAAAAACAGGCAATGCAGTTTGACAGCTCTAAATACATAAGACATTAGTCGCCATATAATTCACCTTTCACATCATTCAAAGATACTTCTACAGCTTTCATTAATATTGCAAAGTTAGCAACAATATTCTTGCCTACGACAGCTTTGAAGTCATTATTATCTCTGGCCACAAAATCAAACAATAAGCTGACATATCGGCTAGCTCATTAAATGCTGTCTCCTTTGTTGTTGTTTTTGGCTTTTTAAATTATTTTTTTTCTGAGTGACAGATGCTATAGTCCTTTTTCTTGTGAGAATTAAAAGCCTGAAGGATGCAGTCCAGCATTACTGCCCATGTGCTCTACATGACAGTTCAATTATGTAGCTGCTTTTGTACATAGCAGTTTAAGAAACAGAAACCTAGAAACCAAATTAGTGTGTTTTTTCTTATTGAACATGTATCATTGAATGTGGCAATACTGCTCCTAATCAAGGCAGCAACATAAATTTAGATTACCTGCACAGAGGCAACTGAAAATGACAGCATCCTTTTACCTCTACAACATCAGTAGATCCCCTAAGTTCATGGCATGCTCCACATCCCAGCTGCTTTGGTGTGGGAGAATGGTTTTACATGCTGGTCTGTACAAAAGACAAAAGTGGTCACAGGAAGCCAGGGCAGAAAGTGCTGGAATCTGATCCTGATACACAGTTAATGAGCACAGCTCATCGGCACGTGGATTTAGGGGTTGAAAACACTCTTGCATCCTTCTGTTCAGATATATCTTTAAGTCTTCTGAGTCTTTTCTCATATTACTGCTTCACTAGATGCCTAGGTGCACCCTGGTTGGGGAGTTCAAACAGAGCTGGTGTCTTAAGAACAAGATGCTATTTAAATAAAAAAATAAATAATGATAAAAAAAGCTTACAGGAGTTGGTCTCCACTACGATGTAAAACTAGCAGTATTTTCAGTTTAATGTAACAACTATCTCCCTCTCTAAAAATTCTGGCTCTCAGAGAATTTTGAATCTATGGGAAATACCAATTTTGTTCTACTGTGTTTTCCTTGTTACTTTCAAAATAATGAATAGTTTTTTAACAAGAGAGAAATGAAAGTTGTAATTTCTGCCCTGGAAAAACATCTCTATTTTCTGAAAAGCAATGAGCCTGGTTATCTTCTATTGAAGTACAAGAATAATAGGTATTAATGATGGCACTTCGGCTAATTTCATAACCCTTTCTCCTAGCTGAGTGAAAAAGACTTTATTCAATGAATCTCAATGAATTCAAACATTTGAACACCATACGGTAGTGCCCCTGCAACAGCATTGTACAGCATATCTAAACACTACAGATATATATATTTTAGCTAGCTACAGTAGATAATAGATGAGCTATATTTGCACTCAGTAGCAAATGCTCTTTCAAACAAAATTAGCCTTTAGAAAGAATATTTCAAAAGAGTCAGTGCACATAAACAGCTTGGGGAAATGCAATGCAAAGTCTGCAAAATTCCATTTTATTGTCTTCAGTAATATTGCCACAGATTTCCTCGTCTCTGATTCTAGAAAATAATTGTGTCAGTAATCAGGTACTTGAATATAAGAGAGTCATTCCTAGGAACATGAAGCATGGATGTCAAAACCCACCATGTACTGGCTAGAGTTATTTTCTCTCAGAAGTAACCATATGAAAGCAACGAGAATTGACACAAAACTCCTGGTTCATGGATATGAAAATTAATATTAATAATTGCAACAAATGGGAGTTTTCTTATTCTTTGACCTACATAAAATGGGCCAATTTATGATCTTTTCCAAAGTTGATGTGGATCTCTTTGACACTTGAACTACAGCTTTCAAGTTAAGATACCTGAAAACCCACTCACATACTGAGCAAAACTTTTTGTCAACTTGAGACTTGTATTTCTGCAAGTTGAGTAAGAAATTGGTTCCTGAAATGTATTTGTAGTCAGGATGACAGGGCCACTGCTTTAACACAAGCATCGGTCTGTTGAACACCAGGGAACTGGTTTTCACGTGGCAAGAAAAAATACCTTGGTATAACTATTTCTTCTGGAACTTCCCAAGGACATAAAGGAGATGGAGAAGGAAAAAGGATCTGGGAATAGCATCTGAAAGGAGAAAGAAAGAGAACTGGAGGGCTAATGGTAGTGGTACCACAGAGTGTTGGCTAAAAGAGGTGGAAACTCGCAGAGGATGTGAAGTGAATGAGAAAGGCTTTCTGCTGGGATGACAGCATATGATAGCGTAATTAAATATTTACCATAATGACTAGTCACAAGGGAGTGTCCATATGCAAAACTATTATTTCCTTCTGACTGCTTGACCTTGCAACCCCAGCAGTATTCTTAACAATGTGGGTGTTTGTGTGAGTCTATGTGTGTGTGTGTGTATTAAATGTAATTATGCACATATGCACTTCACACCACACACCAGTTTTCATATGGGGATATTAACTTTCTTTACAAATTAATTAACTCTAACAAGACACCCATAATTAGACTGCTAAGGTTTATTATTTCTGTTTTACTATTGGGAAACAGACCCAGTGAGATTAAGTGCATTATCTAAGTAAATGAATCTCTAAATTATGGTGGGAACACAGTCCAAGGGCCCCGATTCACAACCAAATGATGATTTAAACTTTGAAGCCTCAATGCATGAGCATAAAACAAATATGTCTGTGTTCAATTTTGAATGCGTCCTCTTCTGGGTGGAAAATTGCTTCTACAATTGGATATTAACAGTAATAATTGTGAATCTTGCCCTTAAAAAATTAAATCAGTCCAACACCTTTCTGAACCTCCTCTCTTGCTCTTTGTGCATTTGCTTTCAGATGACTTTCAGCAATACAGAGTCCATTTGCATTCATCTCTGTGAAACATGGGAACACTTCCTTTACTAAGCCACTAATTAATTGAAGTGTTTTTGCAGATTGACAAATACATTAGATAAATTACAGTTTCCTCCATCTAGCCTCCTGAACAATTTAGACAGGAGCACATAGAGGTACTGAGGCATCATCTGGTTATTTTTTAACCTTCAGCTATACAGGACTTGGTAAAAAAGCAATGAGATTGTAGGGAATGTTTCTTCTTTTAGATCACAAATAAGCACTAATTAAAGTACTGAAACATGATCTTGAGGTAACTGTCATTTTCACAGGCAATTTCTAAAAACTACACATTAAAATATGAAGAAAAAATATATTTAAAAAACCAAAAACAACAGCAGCTATGGGTAATGACATTTGCAAGAGTACAGAAGAACTGAAATACCAAAGTGGCAGTTCATATATTCCTAATAAAAGAGGACATATAACAACCTAGAGTCAAGTCCATTAATAGAGGATAATGACCTTCTGACCTCAAATCACATTTTCTTGCCGTCTGTTTAATTGAAAAATCACTGAACAACTGTGATTTCAGATCACCTGCATCTAGCTCCTTATTAAAACTTCTACATATGGGTGAGGTTTAATGGGTTCTCATGACAGACACCGATGCAGAATGTGTCGACTTACCTTTGCATGCCATTCAAGAACTCGAAAGAAACCCAGACCGTTGCCTTCTCAGGCTTGAAATCCCTCACTATTGATCCATGGAACATTAATGTATTTCATGGTCTGTTTGTCCCATAAAAACAGTAACCAGATTGTGTAAAAGCGACACTTTTTAAAGAAACAACAAAACACCAAAAAGCCAAGATAAGCCTCAGTGGGCAATTAGGTTCGGCTGATGCTCTTGGAAAAGGTCAAGACTGTCAACTGCCACTTTAGAAAAAACAAAGTGATTCCTCAACAGTCCCAAAACATCCATGTATTTCTTTCAGCTCTTGGCCAAACATGGGCACCAAGCAGACTCTTCAAAGAATATAGAAAAGCCCTCCGCATTTTGGAAATCTGCTGTGTTAATCTTTAAGATTTGACTGAGCTCTTGTGTTTTCCCCTACTCCACCTCTACAGTCTTCCCACTGCACAGACCTATCCTGGCCCTTCATGCTGTCTTTTTAGACTTCCCTGCCTTCTGCCAGGTAGGTGATGTCTCAGTGACTCTTTGGCCTGTATCAGTATTTCTGGCATAGAGAACAAATATAAAATGTACAATTAATGCCTCTACCCATCTTTCCAGGAAAAGAAACCTGAATTTGTACACTAAACAGCTATATCAACACACTTTTTTTCCTCCCATTTGGTATAACTAGCCTTGTTTTCCCCTGCTGCCAAAGCAGTAGGCACTCCATAACTACTCTGTTGCTCTCTTCTTGCCAATATATCTTCCGTTGTGACTTACTGCTCTGCTGCAAGAACTCTCAAAACAGTCTGGCTGGAGATGCAAACACAGAGAAACTCAAGAATGACCCCCCCACCAGCAGGAGCGGGAAACAGAATAGTTTTGACAAAGTGCAAGTACAGCATCACCTTGTCAAACACAACAGATAATGAGCTTGGGATCAGCCTCCAAGCTACTCAAACCAAAAAAAGATGAAAGCTGGCCAAACACCGGTTAGTTATTACAAAGTGTTCAAAATCTGTCAGTCACACAGGAACCTTTCGACAGATGATACCTTTTCCCTGCTCCTAAAAATGACAGATACAAAGAAAATACCAAGAAAGAAGGATTTTGTTTACTCAACTGTCAGTTGAAAAGGAGTGCATGGAAGTCCTTTGGTTTTTCTCCTGATCTACAGAGCCCCTCAGAAAGGCACCAAATTCATCTGCAGACATCAAGAGTTATCAACTACCTCTGCTGCCTGCTGCCCTAGACTCCTGCTCTATTTCTCGTCCCTAGAAGAGGGAAGTGGGCTAACTGGCAGACAGAAATATGAGAATAAACAATGACTGGATGTTGAAGCTATCGAATTCAGACAAGAAACAAGTATACATTTTAAACAATGGGAGTAAGAAACCATTAGAAAAGTCTGCTAATGATGACGCTCGTTACTTTGTAAAGGACCATTTGAAAATGAAGAAAGGGTTGATTTCTGGAAGATACGCTGTGCTTTTATAGTGTGGTGGGTTGCCCCTGGATGGACACCAGGTGCCCACCAAAGCTGCTCTCTCATTTCCCTCCTCGGCTGGACAGTGAAAATATAACAAAAGGTTCGTGGGTTGATGTAAGGACAGGGAGAGGTCATTCACCAATTACTGTCACAGCTGAAAAAGGCTTGACTTGGGAAAATGAGTTTATTACCAATCAAATCAGAGTAGGATAATGAGAAATAAAATCTAAATCTGAAAGGAACCTTCCCCACCCCTCCCTTCTTCTCAGGCTCAGCCTTACCCCTGATCTTCTCTATATCCTCTCCGCAAGCAGTGCAGGGGGATGGGGGCTGTAGTCCTTCTTTAGTATGTTATCCCAGAGGCAGTAACACCATTGCTAAGGGGCTTAGGCTTTGCCAGTGGTGGAAGTGTCTTGGTGCCAGCTGGTGCTGGCTCTGTTGGACATAGGGGAAGCTTATAGGAAGGCCTCTCTGTGTCCCCCCCCCCCCCCCCCCCACCAAATTCTTGCCACACAAGCTCAATACAAATAGGAATTTAATGAGGGAAATTTTTTGCTCTGTGTTATGAAGAGGCTAAAACAAATGATCAAAATGATCCTTCCTTGATTCATTATCTCGGTCTGTCTTTCACTAGGAACTGTGTTTATGTGCTTCTGAAGGACGATGAGAATAAAAGATTCTTCACTACAGTAGAATGAATCAAAATCTTGGGAAAGTTTGCTTGTGCTGCACTGCAGTCTACACCAATGAGAGCAAAGTAACCTTTTTGTTTGTTTTTCTCCTGGTAAGGAGAAAACAGTAAGTTAAGGAAACTTACTGCGGAAAGGCCATGATGCGTTTTCTATTATTCAGTGCTAATTAAAGCAGCCTAAATTTGGAAAAATAATTTCAAACTGTTCATAAATCCTTAACTATTGAAATAATGAATGGTGAAGTGATCTTCAACTTAATGTGACATTCAGTGGTAAACCAAATAACACAGTTATTAAGGAGAAACATATTAAAGAGGGTAGGTCTAAGTGCACACTTAATATATGGAGACCTAACTGATAATTACGAGATATGCAATATCTTAATGATGTCCACTGAATTTGTGCACAATACAGACTCCTAACTGCTGCATGCATGCTCCCAAAATAAACAAAAAAGCATTTCTATTAGCAATTAAATGTAAAGCTTTCTTCTTAGTAATATGGTGCTGCTACTGTCTTGAAGCTTTTTCTCCTATTCTACCCAGGATACTACTTTTTTCAGGGTTGTTTTTTCTTTTCTGTAGTTCTCAGCAATGCTTTCTGTTACATAAGGAGATTATATTATACTTAACCCTCTAAAATATTTTTCATAGCTTTATGCACTCCTATTGTGGAAAAGCAGGACACGGCAATTCTTTTCTTCCCTGCTTACTAATAAGCTTATTTCTGAGCAATACTCTTCGTATTGATTCCCCCCCACATATTTGAAACAAAAAGTTGTCAGAGCTTAAGACTTACAATGTGCATAACACTCTTCTCACCTTTTCCCCCTCCTTTTATTTTCCTTCCTCACTTCCTTTTTTCTAACTTTATTTAATTGCATCATCTACATCTCTTTTATCCACCCTCCCTTCCTTTTCCCTGCCTTATCTCACTTTCTCTAGCCATCCCTTTTCATATGCTTGTACAGATGGAGGGGTCAAACCTCTTGATCAGTTTATCAAGAACATGGAGAGAATGAGAGTGAAAAAAAAAAAAAAAAGCAAGGGAAAGAAAATAAATACATTTTGTAAAAGAGATAGAAATACAATGTTTTAAAGATGAATAATGATGCTTATACTAAGAACAAAAACACTGTGAGTTTGAAGATCCTCCTCCAGAAGAATTGATGCTGGAAATGAAAACCTTGAATTTACAAAACAAATAAACAGAAGAACCCACAAGATGAATTTTTGGTTGTAGACTGAAATAGTGTAGGAAAATGTAATGTAAAGGGAGGATTTAAATGCTGTCAGGTTTTCAAAGCAATCCTTCATTTCATGATCTAGAGCTTCGACACTCCCTGTCTGAAAATTCAATTTATATTGGCATTTTCTTCTTTCTCTCCCAGTTTAGTTTAGCTCTGAATCACCTGTTCTGCTACTCCTGGGTGCAAGATGCTGTTAACAATTTGACATTCCTCCCACTGTGCACTAACCACATTCCAGCTCTTGTTTCTACTGACTGTAAATGGGGCATAGGGATGTCTCAGATAAACATATTTGTTATGGTATCACAACGCATGGATACACTTATGCCTTGGAAGCCTATGGTACCTATCTAGCAATAAAACTCTTAGGAATAAGAAACTCTGGTACAGAGCATGAAAATTTAGGTTGGACAATTCCCATCTCCTAAAATACAGAACTGTTTCCTAGTGGATTCAGATTTATTGTACATTAAATGCCCATACTGAAAAGGATAGCAATACAGTTTTATCCTAAAGCACTTACAATCTGAAAGACAAGAGTCATGAACATGCAGTGTGATGGAGAACGATGACACCATAAATGTGTGATGAAATTATAATTGCAGATACAAATGGGAAGTGAAATTATATTGATGCCACTTAGTCTTCATGTCTTCTGTCAAAAACCTGATATCCTGAACAAGTGACCAGATCTGCCAAGTAATTTCAGTATATCTAACTCTTGTTTAGTTATCTACTTAAAAACATAGAATCCTTTAGGTTGGAAAAGATCTTTAAGATCATCGGGTCCAACTGTTAGCCTAACTCTACCAAGTCCACTGCTAAACCATGTCCCTTAGCAACACATCTACACAACTTTTAAACATGTCTAGGGATGCTGATTCACCCACTTCCCTGGGCAGCCAATTCCAGGGCTTTACAACTCTTTTGGGGAAGAAATTTTTCCTAATATCCAACCTAAACCTCCCCCGGAATAACTTGAGGCTATTTCCTCCTGTCTTACCACATGTTACTTATGAGAAGAGACTGGCACCCTCCTCTTTATGACCTCCTCTCAGGGAGCTGTAGAGAGTGATAAGGTCTCCCCTCAGCCTCCTATTCTTCAGACTAAATAGTCCCAGTTCCCTCAGCTGCTCTTCATCAGACTTGTGCTCTAAGCCCCTCACCATCTCTGCTGCCATCCTGTAGACCTGCTCCAGCACCTCAGTATCTTTCCTGGAGTGTGGGGCCCAAAGATGAAGCCTGTATCTGAAGTTTGGCCTCACTAATGCCAACTACAGGGGGACAATCACTACCCTAGTCCTTCTGGCTACGCTATTTCTACCTGCCTCAGTGATTAAATAACGTTGTGGACATGTGTCCAAATTCCTGTATTACGTGTTGCTTAAATTCACACAAAATCTTTGCCTTGGTTTCCCTACAATACTCGAGTGCAGCAACAACTAACAGCTCTTTTCCACTGCACTGCAATGTTCATCCTCTAGTAATCACTAATGACTACCTTGCTTTACAAAAGATCAAGAGTGGTGAAGGTACAGGAAATAAACATACCTCGAGATAGAAAAAAAGCTGTCTGGGAGATACTGAAAAGCAGATGGAAAAACATGACAGCTTGAGGTTTTTCTTTCTGTCTTGTGGGGGAAAAAAAAGTGAAGACAATAAAGAAAATACTAAAATTATGCTGTTTATGAAAAAAAAAGGGGAAATATGCATGTCAAACATAGAGTTAACAGTGGCTGGTTTTATCTTTATGTTTCCAAATAATTCAACACTTGGGGGACATTTGGGTGCGATTTTATTTTTTTTCCAATTTCCCTCCTAACCTCTAGTTAAAAGACAAACCAAAAAAAAACCCTCATTCACCAATAAACGTATGGAAACATTAATAGTTACCACAATAACTGTGCTAAGTATAGATACTAAATTAAATGCTAAAGCATAAAATAGATATAATAATCATCCTGCTTTGATTTTCCCATTCACACATACTATATACGTACTTTGTTTTAGAAGGGCTTATACTTCTGAATTATAATTCCCATCCTAACAAACACATTTTTTTTTTTCCACGTACAGCTCAGTGCTAAAGAGCAGAAACGTTGCACTCAAATCTATCAATCCACGAGCTGATTCAGCAAGCATCACGCCATTTAAGACAACAAAAATCGTGACCTAGGAGAGAAATCTGTCTATAAAAACCGTATCACAGTATAGAGGGCATCAACTGAAGAAAATCAGTCCACCATACACATCCCTTTACACTAAGACTGTTCATGAGGAACATAATTTCTTTTTCCCAGAGGCAGCTTCACAACTCCTGAAGCCAGAGCAATCACAGCGCAGACACCACACTAATGCCACAGCTTCAGATTTTGACATTAATGGGTTTTCTCTAACTTATGATGGAGAAAATGCCTCATTTCTCCTCATCTCTCAAAAAGATTTTAAGTTTCTTTAGTCAGCCATGACAACGCCACTACATATGACACCATTCTTCTGATTTTGAAGGCAAGTGGGAAAATTTCCATAGCGTGGAAGAAGAGACTCAACTTACTGTATCCAAAGAAAAGAAATCTCCGATTAATAATCTAAACACTGCTACTTATTTCCACAAGCAGGAAACTCAGGATCAGATGACTTTAGCAAAGTGATGAGAGAGATCAAAAACCATTGCAAGCACTAAGTTAAATCATCACCACCTCTAGCACTGCACAACAGCCACCATTCATCATCTCTCAGTGTTGCAGGGACTTAACAATTCTATAGAGAGCTGGAAATAACCACCTATAAGAAGACATTAGGACCCATTGCATGTTGGACATTGTAACCCACTACTGACATTACAGTTGTCTGACAGCACCCCAAGAGCTGCAAGAGACACTGCAGCTGCTGGGCCAGCCATGGTGGGCTTTGTCAGTCTGTGCTGCCAGTAAACATGTGTGAAAAGCAAATTAAAAGCTGATATCAACATGAAATCAGAATCCCTGTAACTACTGGTTAGAGGAAATGACCCTGCCTTGGCACATACTGCTCCTACTCAACCAGTCATGCTCCCTTTTCTCTTCATGTGCCAAGAGGACACTTGCTACATACATACAGACACTGATTTTTTTATTTTTTTTTTTTTTACCCGATTCCTGCTGTTGTTTAGTGAAATTATGGCCTCTATAACAAAAGCAGCAATAGAGTAGACTGTTACAACTCTACTACTAAGAGGACAAATATGAATAAATGTTCTTGAACATGGAAAATTGTAGCAGAGATGTTTTAATTACCATCTGAATTGTGACATGTGCTTCAGGCTACACCAAAATAAAAGGGCAGATCCCTACCTGTTACACATTAAGCAAACTTTCTAATGCACAATAAACTATTAATGTAATAAGGAATATTCTTTAATTGGAATTTAAGAAAACAGAAGAGATACATACCACAGTCAAGACCTTTACTATAGCACATAAAACTTGTTTTCTGCTTCCTGGTGTATCCATTACTTCAAGTTTCCCTTCCACAATGCATGTTATAAGGCAGCCAGAAGATTTATCCTGACTTCACTCTCTCCACACTAAGACAGACGGAAAACTAGGAGCACGTGCTGCATCACGTTTTCTTTTTACAAAACAAATTTCTGGCAACTTCAGCAAGAATATAGATTCATGCAGCATGCAGTTAACCTCTTGGGCAAAACAGTATTTCAGTGTATAACTCCATGAATTTGGAGACAAGAAACAGGCAGTATAATTTTGTTTTGGCTTTGAAACACACAAAAAATATTTATTGGGCTGATAGAGCTTTTGGCACTGACTCTGAAGTACCCAATAATGCAGAAAGAAGAAAAGAGACAAGGTTAGATGAAATTTACTCTAGCACCATAAATGTGCTTCAGCCCTTTACATGCACAATATAGTTCAATTTCTTTCGATTCACATGTATAATTATGCTTCATTTTTGTTACAGAGATTCTGCAGGAAGAGTTTTGTTGGTGGGCGCTTTTGTCCTTTTTTCTTCACATTTCTCCTGGCTCACAGAAAGACAAAGGTCATTATGAGAGACAGGAATATATTGTTTTGGTTTTTTTCCCAAACAAACATTTACTGCATAAAAATATAGTGTAGCTTTTTTTTTTTTTCGTCATCAGCCTTAACATGTGGTGGCATGTTACAAGCTGAACATGCAATGTGTCTTGCTGGATAGAAACAAACCAAGCTAAAATCTTCTGCCCCAGAGAGAGCTTTACCTATGGTTGTCATTCATGGAATAATAGAATAACAGAGTGGTTTGGGTTGGAAAGGACCTTTAAAGGTCGTCTAGTCCAACACCCCTGAAAGGCAGCAAAAAGGTGGTCCCCCCAGAGCTTCTCTTCTCCAGGCTGAACAACCCCAGCCCTTCCAACCTGTCCTCATGGGGAAGGTGTTCCAGCCCTCTGATCACTTTTGTGACCTCCTCTGGACACATCCCAACAGATCCACATCATTCCCGTGCTGAGGAGTCCAGAGCTGGATGCAGTGCACTAGGTGAAGGAATTATAAACACCCCAGTTCAGTCCTCGAATGAGATCAGAAAGGCCAGCATATTTCTATATTTTCTTAATATGTTTGTTCCGTGGTGTCATCATTTCATGGCATTTGGTCTGATAGACCTGCCTGATGCAATTGCACTGAGGACAGGGTGAGTCCCTAAAACCACAAATCTCAACGTGTGTAGGGGTTACAGATATGACTGTGGCTTCATCTCTTTACTTGCTGAATCTCTCATTTTTTGGTTTTTTTTTTGTTTTCTTTTAAGAAAGAAGCACACACCCACCCATCTGGAGTAGGTCAAGCAGTTGAAAAGACATTCATATGTAAAGCTGATCAACTCCTAAATCACTACAATGTAGGATTGAAGCCCTAGAATTTCTTTGACACTGCCTGGAGGAATCCACATCTCTACAATGGCTCTCTCCTGTACTTCAGTTTCTGATGGCAATAATAATTTAACCAATGCTAATAGATATCAATAGATGTTACAGTTTTCAGGGATGAATGGAGTTATACGTACTCTTTAAGCTTGTTCCTCAAAGGTAAAATCCTACATATAACTATCACAATACAGGATACTAGTCCATAGGATCTACACTGCTTTTAAAGCCAGGTAATTCTAAAATATCCCCTGCCTTTCTCTTTTCAAATCAAGTAACTTTTAAAAAGTTTAGTTTTTGAAAGTTAGCTGAGGGAATCAGGGGAGGGGTTAGCCAGTCAGTGTTAAAGACAAGTGAAGAGAGACTTTTTGTGTGATCAGGTATCAGTAACCAGTAGTTTTCACTGACTTCACCTAATCATGCTTTTTTATCGTTTACTTAGTTCAAACTCAACATCTGACGCATGGTTGCCTTTGATTCAAGACATTCAGAGTGACAAGAAAAAAGTTTACTGTTAGAGATTAATCATGTTCTTCTGTTCCCACTCTCCTTATGCTCTTAGATTTAGGAGGATGCACTCAACTGAAGATTTATTTTCACATCATGAAAAAAATCTGGTTTAGATTCCATTTATTTGTAATTTATTCTTCCATATTTCTTACTCAATAGACACAAGCACCCATTCTGCATGTAATAAACACTCATTTCATTCATTATTTTGTACTTGACTAATAAATGGTAACTATTTTGAAAAAGTTCTTCTGTTTATTCAGGATTCTAAAATGTGTAGCTTGACTTTTTCTTCTTTGCTCTCACCTTTAAGATGGTCATTAACTCTTAATTTAATATCACTTGGCAAATTTCTTACTCCTGCCTTCCTGCTTTTGGTACAGCAAGCATTGCTACTCACCCTTTCTCAACTGCTTTAAGGCAGAGCTCCAATCCTCATCACACTGTAAGAACATGCACGTGCTGTATGCTGTACTTCCTCATCCCCAGGCTCTAACACACAGATATAACATTTTCCTCGTTAGCGTAAGTGATTTTCTCCTTTACTCTTCACATGAAGCTTCATTCTCTGTAAAGCCTACTGTATCAGAGGAGGACCTGCCATTCCAAAACTGACCATGTTCATCAAATCATATACAGTAATAATAAAAAAAGGAAATAAACCCCCCCCCCCCCCTTTTTTTTTTCTGTTCAAAGTCTCAGGCATTTCTTATCCTAAGTTTAAAAAAGCCATATATTCATGGTAAGTAGCAATACTTCCCACGTGATTCCCATCAATGTCTACAGATTTCTACTTTTTATTTTAGATTATATTAAAAAGAGGTTCTGTCACTTGTAGTTGCAAAGATAACTGCTGAAACATGAAAGCTATAATATCAATGCCATAGCTGCCTCCTAAGCCTGACAGCTGCACTGCCTCTGCTGCTGCTCTGAATGAGACGCCAAGCAACCACAGAGAAATTTTTTACAAAAAATTAAAAACAAAACACAAAAGCAACTCTTCTCACTTTTTCAGATTGCCTCCTCTCCACTTGCTGTTGCTCCTAACAAACCTGCAAGCAAACTCCTTTCTTGTCTGCTTGTCTAATATGACAGTTTCTGATGATAAAAGGAGACAATTAGAAAGAACTGGAATAGAAAAGCATTCTTCATTCAAAAGGCAAGCACAGTGTCCTGCACAAAAGAAAAAAGAAAAAAGATGGGATCAAAGGGGAGGAAGGTGAAGGACAATGGCTCGCCCAGCTCCAACTTCATGTTTACTCTGCTGTGCAATGCCTTTTATCCTTTCTGGACTTGCACCAACAGAAGCCCTTTGCCCTACGCGTCGTTTTTCAGCTGCAGGCACTTAGCAGTTACCCCTGACCTGAAGGATGCAAAGACATTTGTGCAACCTCTACATATGGCACTGCAGGCATTGCTTTTAGTGGTGAAGGATGTCATGGCTGTGACACCAAATGGTAGATCTCTTTTTGATAACACAATCTGCCCCACTCAGAAGATAGCAACTCATCTGAATCTAATCCCAAAATCCAATTCTAAAAACATTTACTTCAACAAAATATCCATGCTCTCTTTCAACATAGAGGTAATCAAATACTCAAGCTGATTAAATTACTGTTGGGAGGATGGATAAACACATTGGTGAGCTGAGAGTGTTGAAACCATGCATCATATATTAGGAAAATCCTGACAGTCAAGGGGTTAACCACAATATTAGAATGAAACGTATGAAAGTAATTACTTTTTATTGTCAATTACTTGAAAATGTGTAGATAAGCAAAGTAAACGAATGTCGCATTTTCTTGTCAATAACCTAAATACTGGATACCACATGTCATAAGTAATTAGTCAATTTATATTAAATGAAGTGAATGTAATAGTGTAAAATATAGTACCCCTTTAAAAAATGAAGAAACGTTATTTCTTGCTAAAGAAATAGGCAAGTGGCATTTAAACTGGGTAAACCTCAGTTATACAATTACAACAGCAATTACCGCAGCCCTACAGAGTTAGTTATTGCCCTATGACTGACTAATCTTTCCATGGTAATGGGCATTGCATTCAGAACTGAAGGATAATATTTTTATGGACTGCTGGAGGCTTTTAATGCCTTTATAGCACATTAAAATATAGTCAGTCTTTTAGCCATTTTAACCTTGTTTAGCACAAATGGTTGAACTTGAAATTCATCGACTTATATGGTCCATGGAAGATATCATTAAGAATTGCTGTACTGTACTTTTTTTTTTTTTTAACTTGTAGTGCATTTAATTATTAATGTCCCTCTATCATTTATGGCCCATTGTTTTTCAGATTTCCTCATCTTTCACCTTACCTGTTCAAAGAGTTCCAGGAGCCATAACATAATATTGCAGATACAAAGACATTCACTGTTATCTCTAGACCCTGCATTAGTCAAAAGTGTCTATACTTCGAGTCTTGGTGATTATACAAATGTCCAAGGTTAAGCTGAATAATGGCCTGAGGGCAAAACTATCATACACACAAGACAGTCAGTTTTGAGATACTATATGCTCGTACAATATATTTTTCATGCATATACATATGCATTATTTTAGCTGTTCTTCCTTTAGGATAAGATGACCTCTGAAAGTAATTTTATTTATGTTTTATTTATGCTTCTGTGATCTACAGTACAAATTTAGGAACACAGGTTAACTGATCTGATTTTTAGTAATAAGAGGGCCTGTAACCTTCACATATCATTTTCATAAGTTTGCCTTGAACAACTCCAGTGCTCTTAAGAGTTTTACTGTGATCTGCAGAAGCTGATCTCCTTTCTGCAAAACTCAACAGCAGAATGACAAAGAAGATTTGCCTTTCAGATAGAAAAAGAAAAAAAACCCCAACAAACCAACAAAAAACTAGCTTCACTCTTCTAGCCAAAAAATCTGCCTTTTCCCTCTCTACTTGTCTTTTACTTCTACGTAAGCTAAAATAATGATGTATTTTGCAACATTGCTGAAAGAAGTCAAGGACAGTCTGTCTGGTTTGTTTTTTTTTTTTTTTTGTACAAGAAGAGAATTGTATGAATAATACACTAAACCAAGAGTTATCTATTGTCTGTCTTTGAATCATTAGCTATTGGCCAAAGTTTTGTAAACAGAACTGGAATAGGTCCTCCAACAAACCTCCTCTCTCTGGTTGGTACTTCCCAGCTGCACATGAAAAACTAAATTCCTGTCTCTCGTCTTGGTATAATAAAAACCTAAGAAAAAGCTTCTTTCCTGTGAGGGTGACAGATCCCTGGAAGGGGCTGCCCGGAAAGGCTTTGGAGTCTCCTCCTGGAGAGATTCCAAACCCTCCTGGACAATGCAATCCTGGGCCCCCTGCTCTGGGTGACCCTGCTGGAGCAGGGGGGTGGCACCAGAGCATCTCCAGAGGTCCCTCTACCATTCT
>JANVCC010000035.1:39648682-39838090 GCA_025345505.1 Todiramphus chloris collaris
GGTTTAGTTAGCTTCACCACCTAAGAATATGCTCTTGCCTTTCCTGGTCATACTCCCATACAATCCTTATTACTATAAAAGATCAATTTAGCACCTTCCAGTGGAGCATTAAGTGGCATAGCTCGCATCAACTTTAATAGCAAAAAGCAGAAATACGATAAGAAAACAGAGAATTCCATCCTGTAAACTCCTTATAACCTTGAACGTACATCTCCTTACATAAAGCAGGATCAGACAGATTGAAAAAATATCAGGTTTTTTCTCCTTTCATTTTTCCTTTGAACTTTTAAAGTTCTTTGTAACTTGTTTGTGATGCTGCTTGATAACCCAATGAAACAGAAGAATCCATTGATTCTTGCAAAAGAAAAAAAAAACCATGTGAATATGTTAAAAGCGACAAAGGGAATAAAGATATTCAAAACCATTTTTCGTTGCACAGCTCTGTATTTTTATGACCTATGCCTCTGAATAGAGGTGTATTTTGTACCAAGAAACAAAAAAAAAAAAAAGAGCCTGAGATAACATAAAAGTTTAAACTTCAAGAAAAACAAATCTGAATCTGCTTAAACTTTCCAAATATGACATTAAGTCAGCATGAATACACATCTCCATTTTGAAAAACACATGTATGGAACTATCTTGGAAATAAAGTAATGAAAACATTGTTTCATGCATCCTGACACAAAGTTAGATTTACTTACCAAGAAAAATAGAACAAAGAATAACAGTAGCCAGTCAACCACAGCAGCTCAGAACTAAGCAAGTTATATACTTATTTTTAACATCGACACAAGGAAGGACTGGAAATAAAACTTGTCCCTTAACTTTTTAACAAATGTGTTTTCTTTTTCAGTCTCATCTTACTTCACAAGCTGTAATTTAGCACAGGCTGGGAAAGCATTCTAGGGAAACATCACTCCACGCTTGTTCTTTGGATAATTTTTTTTTCCTAGGCACCTCCTGTTGCCTATGCTGTGCTATGTTTTCAAAAAGTCGTAGGAATCTTATTAGCAAATGTTTTCCAAAGAAGTTATGTAATTCATTGGGCATATTGAATTACAGAAGAAAAAAGAGGGGGGAAGAGTCTAGTCCTCCAGGTTTCTTTCAGAGCTGGGAATACAGAGGCAGAAGCTTCCGTGTGCAAAGGCTGATATATATATATCTATATATATATATTTAGGTCTGGTAATTCAGTACAAGCAGAACAGAATGTATTTTCGATATAGGAAGGAAAGAATCAAAACAAAAGTAAAACCTCCTCAGTATGGTCATAGAATAGCCAAGTATAGTCCTAAAATTTCTGCATAGTAACAAAGAGAAACCAAAGCTTTCAAAATAAGAACAACTTTATCAGAGAACTTTTCTTCTTGTACATTCAATGCCACATCTTATATCCATACGGCCTAATAATAATAATAATACCAAATCAATAACTAGGTCTACTAAGACCATCTATGACAATTTTTTATTGTCATAGAATTAAATTAATTCTCCATTAAGATGGAGCCCTAATCCTTCATGTCCTCAATGAAAAGCAGGTATACTACAGATTTTATTGCTGGGACTTCTTCAATAGATAATCCATATTGAATAATCAACACAGAATGACAGTCAGTGACCTAGACTAGAGACAGAGCATTTCCTTCAATTTTTAATTTCCAAAGTTTCATTGGTCTGTGCTATAATTGCTCTGTTACCTCTATTTATTTTTCCTGATTATATCTGGTCATGAAAATGTAATTACTAAGGTGTGTATTTAAATTATAAGATAGATAGATAGATATCTAAAATGTCTGCTTATTCATTACTTTACCTAAATAAGTACTACGTCAGAGACTAATCTGTGACAAACTATTCCCAAGGGATTTATAATGTTCCTGCACAATACTCATTATAAATGGAAAATTAATGAGGAAATTTGTATAGAAATTGTCTCCAGTTTCCCGAGGGCTTACGATTAACATTTTGCAAGTACATGAAAGTTCATTTTGATATGCTATGGTCCTTAGCAATAAAGAAGCCATATTGTTTACTGAAATTACTATTAAATCAAACTTCTGGTGGTTTTGTCATTTTTAATATTATGATAGCATCTCAACAGAATAATACAGTAAACAACAACTGAAACTGTATCAGTCTTACCAAATAACCCTTTCAAATTCTGTTTTCCAAGTAAATAGGACTATGAATTGTTAACCATATTGCTCATGAGTACATGTACAGAGAGTATGTAAACCCTAAATTTGGACAGGTGCAATATTAACTATGATATAAATATATTTTTTGTTCTATTATTATTTATTTTTAAAAAGAAAGCATGAATATATAGATGAAAGAGTAAATGCCAAGTCTAATTTTCACAGTAAGAAAATAAAGTCAAACTGGAGAAGGAAGAAAGTGGTGATTTTCCCTTTTTGATCCTAGATGTTCAAGATGTAGTGATCACCAAGGGCTGCTACAAACTCCAATACATTAAACTAACAAATTATTTTGAGCGTAAGACAGGAAGAGTAACAAGCACAATGGTTTTCTGGTTAAATTACTGGATGGACAGTTAAAAATTAAGACAGGTTGTATCATCACTAGCCATCCCTTTTCCTGTTGCACTCACTCTTACATGGAAATTTCTCTGTTTCTCTTAATTTCTCAATTAAATTTTCT
Organism: Todiramphus chloris collaris; assembly: GCA_025345505.1. NCBI lineage: Eukaryota > Metazoa > Chordata > Aves > Coraciiformes > Alcedinidae > Todiramphus > Todiramphus chloris. The sequence goes on from JANVCC010000035.1 coordinate 39,651,344, forward strand.
TGTTGCTTCTGAAATGTGTCTCTGGGAAGGAAACCACATGATACTTCACCTCCTCTGATCAAAATGTGACATAAACTGTTACATTACTGTCAATGGCTTTACTTTTGGATATACAGATACTGTATGTTTTGCTTCAGTCATCCGAAATACTAACCTATTGACCTGGTGTGAATCAGTGATGACAAAGTTTCATGTTTCCTGAACAAAAAATTACAGCTCAAATGACATAGCACATGGAGCTTCTCAATATAGCATTAATTAAGAATATCAGAAAACACAATGTTGGAAATGCAGTTTTTCCTCTTTCATCAATACTAACAGGAGTTCTTTAAAGCAAAACATTGCAGAGCTTGCACTAAACATTTCCTTTTGCTTGATTTGACTCTTAATTCAAAGTGAACTACTAGTTTTTGTACATTATAATCCAACAAAGGTGTTATAATTGAGCTCATTTTGTGCGTGTGGGTGGGGGAATGAGGAGTGTGCTTGGGTCTGAGTATATTTAACGGAGGGCTGAAAAGTTTTCTAGTGAAAGGCTCTGTTCATAAATGGTGGTTAGGAAAAGAAAATTGGTTATTCAATGAACAAAGTGGTGTGTAATTTATTTTACTTCATTAGATGCTGAATTCTTCAAACACTGTTAGGAATTAGAATGCTTCGAAACTAATTATTGTAAGTATGTTTAATCATAGCTTTGAAGTTACTTTCAACATAGCATGCTCTTTTAGATTAAATTACAGCTTTCTGACATTCCACTGCAACTATCCAGTTCAAGGGCAGAGGAGGAGTAACAAATAAACCTGTTAAATGTACCATCATGTTCAGACTACCTTCGGACATCCAGATAACTGAGATCTAAACTAATGTCTTCATCTGCTTTGCACAGGATACTGATAAGCCATTACGACCTTCCCAATCAAGAAATAAATTCACATTATATACTTTATCCACTGGAGAATTTCTAGGTAAGCTGAAAGACTCCCTAATATTTGAGCACCCTGAAGGTGAAGAAGAGGCTCTATTGGGTTCAATGATAAGGTTCTGTAGCAGAGGGGCTAAAAGGGTGTCTTCTGTGAGAAGCTGCCAGGAAGTTCCCCTATGTCCCATAGAGCAAATGACAGCCAGCTCCGAGGCAGACCCACTGCTGGCCAAGACTGAGCCAAACAGTGACAGTGGTAGCACCACTGGGATAACGTATTTAAAAAGAGAGGGGAAAAAAACCCGTGCTGTGGAACAGCAGCCAGAGAGGAGCGAGAAAAGATACGAGAGAAACAAGTCTGTAGACACCAAGGTCACTGAAGAAAGAGGGCAGGAGGTGTTCCAAATACTGGAGCAGAGATTGCCCTGCAAGCCTGTCATACAGACCATGGTGAGACAGGCTGTCCCTCTGCAGCCCATGGAGGTTACCAGTGGAGCACATACCCAACTGCAGCCCATGGACCCCACACCTGCGCAGATGGATGCCCAAAGGATGCTGTGATCACACAGCCCACGCTGGAGCAGACTCCTGGCAGGACCTGTGGACAGAGGAGCCCTCGCTAGCAAAGATTTGCTGTCAGACCCTGTTGGGGACCTACAGTGGAACAGTCTGTTCCTGAAGGACTTCACCCCATAAAACGGACCCACACTGGAGCAGTTTATGAGAAACTGCAGCCTGTGGGAAGGATTGATATTGGATAAGTCTGTGGAGGATTGTCTTTCATGGGAAGGGACCCCACAGTGAACTGGAGCAGTAGAAGAGTGTGAAGAGTCCATCCCATGAGGAGAAAGGAGTGGTAGAGAGAACATGTGAAGCGTTGACCATAAAACCCCATTCCCCATCCCCTTGCACTGTTGTGGGGGAAGAGGTAGAGAAATGGAGAATGAAGTTGAGCCTGGAAAGAAGGTAGGAGTGAGGTGAAGGTGGCTTAAGATTTGGTTTTATTTCTCATTATCCTACTCTGATTTTAACTGACAAAAAATTACATTAATTTCCCCAAGTCAAGTCTGTTTAGCCCATGACAGTAATTGGTGAGTGATCTCTCCCTGTCCTTATCTTGACCCACAACCCTTTTGTTATATTTTCTCTCCCTTGTCCAGCTGAGAAGGGGAGTGATAGAGCAGCTTTGGTGGGTACATGCCTTAGTGTTTTAATTAACTTTTATCATACACGTTTAGTGTAGGCATCCATTTTGAATATATGTAAATTATTTTGGCAATAAGACGTGAATATTGAGAAAAGTATGTAATCCAAAAGAATATATTTCAATTATTTGAATTCTTACAGTTTTTCCATGTGTCTTATAGCAAGATATAGCAATAAAAGGTTCTCAAAGGGAAGGAAAAAACCAAACTACTTATACAATTCTTCAGCATTTTGAATTCTCAAAAATCAAAGCTTAATAGCCATTAGATTATGAGATACTATAAACTGATTTATTCCCATTATTATCCTTATTAGCTGACAGAATAAAATGCAACAGGAAACAACTCTGTTGCAAACACCAAAATCAAATTGCTAAATAAAAAAAGAATTTGATATCTGTTTGTTGTGGGTCATATAATTCGGAATATGATTTTAATAAGATTCTAATTCTTAAGCCTCTGATTCTGCTGAGCTCTAAACCAGTAATACATCACTTTTAATGTTTCCATGCCCTGTTTTTAAAGCAGCAATATTCATGCATATCTGAATTATATTAGTTTATGATTTATTTTTTTTTTGCTAAATACAACTTCTTTACATTTACAGACAACTTCTCAAATGTTATCAGTTTTAGACGGGTAATTGTAATGATTGTATATTTCTGAATCACAGCCGTGTTTAACACAAAACAACTTAGAAAATTGATGGTTATACTTAAACATTTTGTCTTAAAGCCTCTACCAATGTATTCTCTATGTTTTCCTTGGTTTCCCCTGTATTATTTTGCAGGATGAGCTTCCAGGATCAACTTACTGGAGCCTTGCTCTCAAAGAGCTTGTAAACTTAAAAATTTCCAAACTAGATAATGCAGAACTGTGTATAGCACTGTGATTACATTCTTTATTGCAAATGCATAAACTCAATGACAATTAACTGCAAGGGTCCTAAAACGACTCTAGAGACAAACAGGAAGAGAACAGTAATAAACTGCAGTCATTTTGAGTTGTCATGTACAGACAAATGGATGACAATATACAAACACCACAAAAAGGGGTTTAATAGTTGGGATAATTTTCAATGTATATACATCAAGGTGTGTAAAAATACAAAAAAAAAACGCTGTGATAATTTCAAAGAAATATATAGTGCTTCCTATAACTATGATCAGCCTCAATAATATTAATAATCCAACCTGCTTTCACACAAATACAATTTTCTAAATAATTTTGATCTGGATTTTCTTTTTCATTCATTATTATTTGTGAGGCATCCTTCAATATTTTGCAGATTCCAAGTTTTCATATTTCATATACCAATCAGTACTGTTATATCTAGAGGTTTAATTTCCCACTATGGCTATAATGCTGACTGATAGTCTGCCAAGGCAATCTTACAGAGAATTGTCAACAGCCAAATAAAAGAAGTAAAAAAGACTTTAATTAAAAAAACAACAGAGAAAAAGGAAAAAAAAAAAAAAACTTCAATATGTTTAAATTCTTAATGTAGAAAGGATTAATTTTAAATTTTGGGGGGGGGATATATTTTTTAATCTATCATGAAGATCAATATTCCAGAGTCTAAACCTCTATAAGATGGCACGATGTAGATATACCATGATAAAAATCACCAAGTTAGGAAGTTTGACAATTCAGTGTTTTACTCACACTGGAAAGAGAACCATCTTTAAAATATTAATAGTAAGTGCAGGTTTTAGTCCCACTCTAACTTCAGGACTGTGTCCTTCATTAAAGACTTGGCAATCTCACTGCCAGTACAATTCATTCAGGATACCAAGGAGACCCCTTGATGGTCAGCATTGAATTCCTCTTATTAAATTCCACGTACAAAATCAGATTTTCTCTGTGCATTTCCTTGTGCTTTACAAGGTTCATAATCATAATTCTCTTTGGTAATTGAAGAATAAAAAAAACCCCAAACATCTTAAGAGACATGCTCTCCTATGGTAATCACTCCAGGTTTTATATAATCTGGTTAATTTTATAACAACAATGTTCTGACTATCACTGTAATAGCAGGAGTAAGGATGAAAAGATCAACCAGCAAAAATGAATCAAGATGGCAATGTTAAAGGAAGACCTAACAATGATATTTTATGTGGTGAAATGTTAATGCTACAAATTTAACTAGTTAAATTTATAACTGTGTTTTCATCTTCACAAAACACAGTACCAAGGAACTTGAATATAAATAGCAGAAAAGTACAACTAAAAACAGGGGCACAATGTTGTAACAACTATATGATAGCTCTGTGAAATAACCACATTTTAAAACCTCCCACTCTGATATGGAAGGTTTTAGAAGAAGTCAACAGAACCAGAAATAATATAGTCTTTTCTGAAAATAATAAAGGTGTCAGAAATATACTATTAAAGGCTTATTAAAGAAAATAGCCATGAAAAAGACTGACTTAGTATCAGATACTCCATTACACTACTGTGTAAAAAAAAAAAAAAAAAAAAAAAGGATAACACTATTCATTCTGCTCCCAATTTATCATCTGGGGGATGGCAAACTGAGTATGGCCAGGTGCCTACAACAAACTTTGTTTGAGGCACATTTCAGGTTTTGACTGAAAAAGATTAGATTTGTGAGAAATCAGAAGAAACAAATATTTAGAATTTATATTTCCATTAGGGCTTTAAACAGTTTTATTTTACTTCAGTAGTACAAAAGAAGGGATCGTGGCTATGAAGAAGCCATGTTCAAGTCTACAAACATGTCCACCTCCATCCTCAGTGCTTTTGTGGAAGCTGCATTCACTGCAATCTAAAGAACCAACATCCTCAATAGGACCAAGGCAATGTGTAACCACTCTACTCAAATTGGGTGCACTTTGCAAAAACCATCATTTACTCAGCCTCAAGTATCCTACATATGTTGCCAGTTACTCCTACTGAAGCCTCTCCCTACTTTATACTCAAGACTTGATATTAACTTTGCTTGTGAACCAGACATCTAGTGGTTAAATCAAAAAAACCCACTACACTTTGTAATATGTAAGTAATACTCACTTGTTTTACTAACATATTAAATTACTGTGGTCAAATTTGATAGTGTAATTGTGCAACAAGTACCATCATTTCTTTATAAAGACTAAAGAGATGTTTTCATTCTAATCATTAATTGTAACTCTGTAATGAATGTATCAACTAAGGTGAGATCATAATGCAATCAGACAACAAGAAAAATCCAGTTTGTCTGCCATGCTTGTCAAAAAAAAATTCAAAGTGAAAAAGATTAAGATCACATGGCAATAGCAGATGGTTTATGATAATTCTTGTCATGGGTTTGGCAATATTTTTCCAAAAAGGAGAAAGCCATAACTAAGCCAATCACTACTATTCATTCTCATTATCATTATTTATACTGATCTATACTTTTTCAATTCTCACATATAGAAAAAAAAAAACTTAATAAATACCCTTCACTGCAACAAAACAATACATTGGAAATTTATGAGGGCCTCATATTTATACAAAAAAACATCAAAAATACTTCACATACCAAAAGTTAAAGTGCTGTCTACCATCTATTCACTTCAACAGATGGGCTCTTTGTAGCACAGAAGAAGAGAAGGAAGGAAATGAATTACATCAAACCACAAACCACAGTGTTCATGCAACTGGCTGTTTGGCAACGCACAGAGCCCCAAGTAACATACGCATTGCTCCTGCTCAGGTTCTAGAATATTAAGTATTTTTCAGAACAAATTTGCCACTATTTCTGGGAAATGATTCTGCGGGGAAAAGAATCACAAGGAACATCTGCTCTTCTGTTGTCAACAGTTGTGACACACAAAGAAGAATGTAGAACCCTGCCCTTTCAGTCCCTAACTGACATAGTAGATAATATCCAATACCTAGTTGTAACTATTTTTTTTTAAAACATACATCTAATAATTCATATATTGAAGATCAGTGAATCAAAGTCACTAGTTTATTTACTGCTGATTTTAGGAATAATGAAAAAAAAAGTCAGTATGTAATTTTTAGACTCTGAAGTTTAGACACAGAATAGGTATTAGATGGTGATGGTTCCACTGCTTTTGAGGATGTTAATTTTGCATCCTCAAAATTACTTCCGTGATTCCAATAGAGTCTATCACACAGAGGTAACTTCAAGAATGACAGATTTTACATAAGCTTTTGTTGCATCCCCTATAAAGTCCTGTCATTAACAATATGCCCCACTTTTATATTATTGAGATTCACCATATTTGGAGGAGTACGTGAGTCTGTCTCAGAGCATTCCTTACCACTGCCTCAACCTCTTTACTCATCTCATGGACTTTGCATACACCCATTTCCTAGTTTTTCCAAGGTGGAATAGGAAGAGGGACCTGAAGAACAGGCTAAAAACCAACTAAAATGACTATCTTCTAAATATCTTCCAAAAGGGGAAATTCAGAGGTGCCTAGTGTCTGCAACAAGTGTCATTTGTGGAAGAAAAATAATGTTTTGTGGCATTATAAGTGGGGATAGAGAATGCATGTGACTAGGACCTAAGAACTTTATTCTTGTCTAATGTAAAATACCTTGGGAATACTCCACAAATAATCTCAGGGAAGAGACAAGCCAGCACAGTTATACTGAAAATAACATTTCCAGAGCTCTGACATCCTTTGACAATTTAGGAACTATCCAATTTCATTTCTGAGGCTGCCTTAAAGTACTCCAAAACTTATTTGTTAAAGGAAACATAAAAGCCTGTGAGACAGCTCTGCAAATCTCAGCAAGCCACCGCTTGATGTAACACAACCTGAACTAGGTGTCAGTCTTGATGAGCCCTGAGCAATGCTCCAGTAGAAAGATTCAGAGCTTCTGGTAACATTCATGTCTCTTGAATGGATCTAACTCCTTTTTCATAGCTACAGAAGTTCATCCTAAAGATCATTAACCCCGAACTTCAGAATAATTGCACTATTTCTTGAGCTACTTATCATCTCACCACACAAACTGATAAACCTTTCAAAGCCACAATAGCGTATGCAACTATGCCTTAAAATAATATGTCCCAAAAAAACCTGTGCCATATCTAATATAATAACAAAAGTGGATTTATTTGTCCATAGCCATGTTTTGGTTAGTTGGTTGGTTGTTTTTGTTTTTTTTTTTTTCTTCAAAGTACAGGCTTCAAAGTACAAAATAGCATTGGGTCACTTTCCAGGCTTTCATACCATGCTGCATGCTGCTGTCATACTATCAATAAACTGCTGGAAGAAAATGATAATGCTTTAAAAAAGTAGCTTAAGGAAAAGCCTAGGATGCTGTCTGTTGTACACAGACCCTGTTCCAGAACAAGCAGCCCGTGACAGTTTTGGGTTTTTTTTCTCCCAGGTTTTAACTTACCTCATTAATGAGAAAAGTTTGATTAACTGTAAAGTCAAAGTTTCCACTTACCTTGCTTTACCTATTGCTTTTCTAATTAATTTCTAGGTTTTCACAACATTTCCACTTGAATTACTTAAAGCGGCAAAATGATGTCTGTGATTGGACAAGTGTCTTTCTTAATATACCATATAGTGTGATATCTCATAGTTTGACAACATTTAACAAGAAAAGATTTGCTCATTTCTGCAAATCCCCTGTTGTCCAAGACCTTGATTAGACAAAATGATTCTGAGAAATTCAGCGACCTAATAAGACTGTTTCATTATTTGAAATAAAATTAAGTCTCCAAAATTATTAAATCACCATGTACTTTTCCATCACATTAATTTGCTGTAAGTAGAGAAACCCTGACTACTCGGCACACAAAAAGAATGACAAATCTATGGCTCTCCACCCATTCGCCCAAGTTAAAACACCAGTTACAACTTCCAAGAAGCAGTCCATACCCTATTTAAGGCAATGGATGAAAGAAGATTCTTGTCACATGAGGATCAGGCTCAGACTGAAGCTACTCGACCCTCAGCTCTTTACCTCACATAGAGGGCCAGTAAAAGTATCTTGCACTTGGAAAGCTTACAGAAGTACCTGTAGACCCTTCCTCTTTACCTCTCACTCCTCCCTACACTTCTCATGATGTTTTTTCTCTAATGAAGATACTCTTAAGAGTTTAATTTACAATTGTGTCTAAAGGATAGCTTGAGTCTTTACCATGGTCAGAAAGCATCATGTGTGTGGCATATTACTGTTTAGCACCTATGAACAATCTTTACTAATTTGGTATCTTCATGATGCTTGGCACTCAAGGCACTACCATCATGTAGTCACTCACATGGAGGTTTTAGCCCTTCACCTCATCTGCATATCAGCCACATAACACCCTAAGAAAATCCATCAACTCAATGGATTATTTCCTTTATTTTATTTTTTTTAACAGAAGGGGAGTAAAATATGGTATGCTCTACACAATCCTATTTTGCCTCTCCATATTAAAATTCTGTTGGATATCCTCCTACTTGTGATTAATCTCATTATTCTTCAGTTAATTTGGGAAGAACCAGTAACTCATTTTACACTACTGTAATTATTTTTATAATGCTAGCAAAAGCAAATTACATTAATACATTACAAATTAACATATGATGGCCCACATTAAGGTTTTTTCCTCGAAAAAAGTATAGATGGATTAAGGAAATCTAAGGAACATGCCTAACACTGCAAATTAATCTAAGCAAAATGTAGAGGACCCATGTCAAATCTGCAAACTTATTTTCCCCATCATCACACCCCATTAAACAGCTAGCTGTAACTTTATTACTCTCTCTCATTTTTTTCCCAAGCATCCGCTTTTTGTTTTGATCCCCTGTTTGTTGTTAAAATGGCAGTAATATTTTACAGAAATAGCCTAAAATTAAGGCACCATGCTTATTGGTGCAAGTTTTCAATTCCTTCCGTGATAATCTTTTCCAAGATTACAATGAAACCTCTTGAAAAATCTAATTTCAAGAGTAATTACCAAATTGTATTAAAACCAAATTAAAATGATCAACCCTGATTTGTCAATATTACTCATCTGTAGCTACCTGTCAGCCAAAGGTCACTCAAAGATAATAAACTGGGTAACATCACCATAAACTTGTCACGTTGTATTTCAGTGCTGCCACTGATGCCTGTGAAGGAGATACCCTCTCTAGGTACTCACCACTCCCATCTAGTACCATTTTCTCACTAACAACAGAGCCAATTCTAAGGAAAAAAATTACAGAAACGCTTGGCTGAAAATGAGCTCTGCATAGATCTGGATTTGACCTCGTTTTTGTCACTTCTGTGAGAATGCAAAGCAATTCTCCTCATGTCCACCTGAAGTCAATAAGTTGTGCTGCATGACTTATCACCACATCTTCCTTCAAAGATATTATTCAGTTGAATACGAGCACTGCCTCTGCATTTTTTAAATCAACTTATTAAATAGCACCAAGTTACTAAACATTATATGAAAAATGATAGGTTAAAGAGATAATCATATACACATTGTAAGACCAGAGTATTCTTTCTTTAAGAATAAAATGACAAAGCAAAATATGTATTTGAGTGCTTAGTATCTCAGTTCAGGTTCTAATCAGCAGCAGTTCAGGTTCTAAACAAAGAAAATGGTCATTAAGCCAGCAAAAGAGGGGAAGGGAGAGACCATTATGTTGTAACTTGGCTGCTAATCAATAAATTAGGAGATCTAAAATGGAACAATCAGGTAGGAAATTTTAAATGAACAACAATAATTACTATTTCATACAATATCTAATTAATTTCAGAAACTCATTATTGCAGGGAAGCTCAAACATATGAGTGGGTTCAGTAAGTCTTCAGCAAAATGAGTGGATTATAGGTCCACTGATGGCTATTAAAACAGTGATTCAGATGCTAATTTTGGCTCAGGAAGTTTCTAAATCACAGCTGAGTGGAAGGCTGGAGGATACAGCAGGGAAAAGCTCATGCCACACCTTCCTTGCTTCTTGCACTCTATGCTAAAAACCTGCTACCGGCAAATATCAACATAAGGACAGCACGCTAAAGGTCTGATGGTCTGACCCACTATGACAGCTGTGTCCTGGACCTATTTTTTTTGTGTTTTGTTTTGGTTGGGTTTTTTTCCAGAATCCCAGTTCTATCTTTGCATTTTTTTTCCGACATTATATTTTTGTTTGTTTTGTTTTTTTAAATAGAAGACAAAAGTTGAGCCCTTTGTATTCCAATAACTGGCAGGAAATGCAAGCAATACTTTGTTTTTGTGGATTTTTTTTTTTTTTTTTTTTTTTTGTTTGGGTTTTGTTTTTACCTGATGGAATTAACCGATGAGCAAATATTTTCTGCCTAATTTGACATGTGAATACACTCTGAAGTATTTTCCAGACATTGTTGTCAATTATCAAGCACAGGCTTGTTTACCTCTGTGGAATGCTCCTAGCTCAGTATCGGTGTATCCAAGTACCGGTGTATACAAGATTGCATCCTTTTACAAATACAACTCCGAATAGAACTTTCATGTTCTTCTTAAGCAGGAACCAAGGTTTCAACAGCAAAGGTCACAGACACACAATGTAAACTTACTGACAATAAAGTCTTTTCTTGGGAGTGAGAGGCGCTTTTTGCACATTTGTCTCTCAAATAAAAGTGAAAACTAAATCTAAGCCCAAAAATTTCATTGGCATTTTTCACTCGGTCTTATACTCCTGTCTATTATTTTACCAGCTTTGACGTTGAGTTCACAATGGCTATGACAATTTCTATCACTTATGCACTGACTGTGCAGTAGTATAATGCTAACTAAATCATAAAAAATGTAAAAAAAAAAAAAATTCAGCCATCACTAGCCTTTCAGCCTATAAATAAATATTGATACATCAAATATAAGTGGCAATAATGACTTTTCAGTCTGTGTGAAATAATTCTATTACCATCCAAATATTCAGACTAATTTTCATTTCAGTTATATAGAGACTGCTGGATAGCCTGTAGACACACATGAACCTTAAACTCACTCCTGTTTCATTAACTTTGCAGTGAACACCAATGACACTGAGATGGCAATTTCTTTTTGCATATTTGCATCAAGACAGACAATATCTGCTGGTGGTGCGAGTTCTCACCAAATCACATGCATTTTATAAACTAAACTATGTGAACTAAACACCTTTTTTCAAGAAAATACAACAATCAAAATGCAAAACACTGCAAGGGAATTTTTCAATAGTGTAAAATTTCAGTACTTTGTTAGCATGATTAAATTCTCTGGTTAAGATGGAAAAATAATTATCCATCAATCCCAGGGAAGCGGCTTTTCTTCTGCATGCATATTCCCATGACAAAGTAGTGCAATTTTGGAGAAGATTACCACCTACCAGAAAGGTGATATAATATGCAGTAAATTAAATAATGAGAAATAACATCAACTTTTTTTTTTTTTTTTTTAAGTATTTTAATTTTTTGTTTCAGTTTTGTAGTAACAGCTTTTTCAAAGGTAATTGTGTTATCTGAACATATAAGAAACAACACCTGGCACTTAGAATTCCTTATTAGTTGTGAATTCTTTTGAAAATAACAATGATTTAATTCATGGGCATCAAGTGGAAACTACTAGTCATAATGTGACAGAAAAGAGAAAGACATTTAACTAGAGGAGGAGAATTGTGATGCATGACTCCAAACTGAGGTGGGTGCTGATTCATCTGCCCAGATGTCTCTTCATAGATAAAAGTCCACAGAGAAATAATTTTGGAGCTAAGAGTGCCTCTAAGACCATCCTTTAGGATTGTGCCTGTAACAGTTTACTGCACTTTGGTTCATACTATAGGAGTAGCCTTCAAATCCTAGAATCACAGAATCAATCACAGAATCATGGAATGGTTTAGTTGGAGGGGAACTTAAAGATCATCTGTAGTTCCAAGCCCTCTGCCAAGGGCAGGGACACGTCCCACTAGAGCAGGTTGCTCCAAGCCCCATCCAAACTGGTCTTGAACACTTCCACAGAGTCACAGAATCACAGAGTGTTAGGGGTTGAAAGGGACCTTGGAGATCTTTGAGTTCAACCCCCCTGCCAGGGCAGGATCATATAATCGACCCTACAACCTAATCTACCCTAACACAGGTCACTCAGGAACGCATCCAGGCGAGTTTTGAAAATCTCCAGAGAAGGAGACTCCACAACCTCTCTGGGCAGCCTGTTCCAATGCTCTGTGACCCTTACTGTAAAGAAGTTCCTCCTCATGTTAAGGTGGAACCTCTTGTGCTCCAGCTTAGAGGTTCCAGGGATGGGGTATCCGCCACTTCTCTGGACAACCTGTGCCAGTGTCTCACCACCCTCAGAGTGAATAAATTCTTCCTAATGTTTAATTTAAATCTACCCTCTTTCCGTTTAAAACCATTAGCCCTTGACATATCACTACACACCCTTGTAAAAAGTCCCTCCCTAACTTTTTTATTATGAGCCCTGTTTAGGTACTGGAAGACTTATAAATATATAGACTGGACTCATTTTAGATATAATTAAATTAGGTGGTGTGAATCCAGAACTCTGGCCACTGCCAGGTGTTCATGCCATGAATCCAGACTAGACCTAGGCCACCACAAACCCTTCTGAAATGTGTATGATGCAGACATCAGGTGCTCAGCCGCAACTCCATTGTCCTGCATATGCACTCCTCCTTCTATAGGTCCACTCCCACAACAAAACTTCCCACGAAATTTTCTCAGCTCTGACACCAGAGTCTTGCTTTACCCTACAGTAACATGAATTTTATTTTGTGATCAGTTTGGGAAGGTAAAATTGTAGCCACAGGAAGACTGCTCTATCACTTTTTCCAGTGCTGTGACTTTATAACTTCAAAGGCACAAAGCAATTCTTGCTTTTGATATAATCTGAAAAGTCAGTGATTTTTTTTTTTTAGACATTTAGTCTAAGTCTTGAGATTAGCAAGATAGCACTTTGAGACCTTACCCTTCAAGTAAGGTTGAAGTTGATTTATACTAGTATAGCTACACAGAGAGGTTAACCCTCAGTCTAAAGGTAAGAATTTAGCTGATGAAAAATCAAAAAGTATGAGTAACAGATTTACCAAAATGTGTTAAATGATTACTCCAATGTTCAACAAATAATTGTATGCTACTTACTACCAACAAAACATACAGTCTGCTTCAAAAATGTCACGGCATTAAGAAAATAGAGATAAACAAATAAGGGAATAGTACAGAAAAAAAAAAATTGTATTATTTTACCATTACAGAAATTCTGCACCATTCTAGTGTTTGCTTGCTGACAGCTTTGTTTATCTTCTATGACCTCATTCCTTTTCCATGATCTCTCATTTTTTGATTACCCTAAGCTTCGATTCAACATGACCTTTCCTTTTCCACTGACTCTTTCTCGAACTTTTGGAGGACTAGAGATAATGAAGGAAAATGGACAACCAAAGAGGAACGAAAGTGACTGAAGAAAATCTCCCTTAGACCTTTATCTTAGAAGAAAGGCACTCTCAAAGAATGTACCTTCAGCGATATCAGTATGGATCCTTCCTATACTGGGGAGAAGTAAAGTGAGGGAAACCGAAGAAAGTCCCAGTGGAAGAGAGGAAGAATGGGAGATTTAAAAGATTAAAAATAAAAAGGTCGAAGCAGAAAAAAAAATTAGTAACATACATCACATTTTGAAAACAACAGAGGAAAGAAAAGCAGGAAGCAAACAAAACAAGATGTTTCAGTGAAGAATTCAGCAAAGCCTTTCATTTAAAATGTGAGGTACATACAAATAATAAAGCATGTATCCTGATCTTTGAATGGTTTCAAAAATAACTACTAAAACAACCTTGAATGAGTTACAAGTTGCACTTGTGAAAACTGAAGCTTCATTTTGAAGACTAAGCAAAGACAAAAGCAAAATTTGTTGAAATGCATTACTTGCCTGCTACTTCTGAGCACTGTAATTGTGCTTACTCTGTATTCCTGCATGCAACATTGAGTTCATCAGTCTGCTGCCAGGTTTTCATTCCATATTGTATATTATTGAAGTGTAAAACTGCTGAATATGTTACAATGCGATTTTAATCATATTATAGAAAATGTTCCAAGCTGATGTAATCAAACACCTTTAATTATGGCAATAGAATGTATTATCAGTTTACTATTGCTAACCCCCCGTTAGTACACAAAACCCAGCCTGAACAACAGCACGGAATATCAGGGTCCACTGCTTATACATTACTTAGTTCAACCTTAGTGCAAATTGCCTCTTTCAGTTTAAGTACAAATATTTTCATAGAATCATTGACTACCAGGTTGGAGGGGACCTCAAGGATCATCTGGTCCAACCTTTATTGACAAAAAGCAGAGTCTAGGCAAGATGACCCAGCACTGACAGTGAAAAACTGCCTTCATGTCCAATCAATCTCCATAGAAGTAACTTGTCCCCACCACCCCTTGTCTTCTTCTCTTTGTAAAAAGGGAATCTCCATCTTCTTTGTAGCCACCCTTTAAGTACTGGAACATGGTTATAAGGTCTCCTCTCAGCCTCCTTTTCTCAAGACTGAACAAACCCAGTTCTCTCAGCCTCTCCTCATATGGCAGCATCCTGGTCCTTGGATCATCTTTGTGGCCCTTCTCTGGGCTCTATCCAGCCTGTCCACAGCTTTTTTTCCATAGCAGGGACCAAAACTGAACACAGTATTCCAGATGTCACTTGACAAGTGCTGAGTAAAGTGGGATAATGACTTTTCTGTCTCTTCTGGTGATCCCATCTTGATGCAACCAGCATCCTGTTGGCTTTCTTTGCTACAGCAGCACACTGTTCAGTCACATTGAGCTGCTTGTCCACCAGGTCCCTTTCAACAGAGCTGTTCCCCAGCCAGGTAAATGACAGCCTGTGCTGCACTCCTAGACTGTTTTCCCAGGTGCAAGACCTTACACTTGTCCTTCTTGAACTTCTTAAGGTACTTGATAGCTCACTCTTCCAGCCTATTCAGGTCTTCCTGCAGGGTGTCTCTCCCTTCCAAAGTGTCCCTTTCCCCACTCAGTTTGGCATCATCTGCAAACTTAATCAGGGATCATCCATCAGCCAGATCACTTACAAAGATACCAAAGAGCCTTGGGCCTTATACTGATCCCCGGAGGACACCACTTGTGACAGGTTGCCAGTATGAAAAGGAGCTATTTACCATCACCCTCTGGGTGTGCCTTGTTAGCTAGTTCCCTACCCACGACACAGACCACTTGGCAAGACTGTAACACACCAGTTTCTCTAGGAGAAGGCTGTGGGAAGCCTCCTGAAAAGCCTTAGAGAAATTGAAGTGGACAATTTGTACTGCTCGCCCCACAAAAACTGAGCAGGTTACTTTGCACAGGAGGAACAAACATCAAGCACAATTTGCCCTTGATGAATCTGTGTTGGCTATTCCCAATCATATGCTTTATTTCACCTTTGACTTTTTGATTTGACCCCTGGAATTCATTCCATAATTTTCATGGGGACTGAAGCAAGACTAATTTGGGTCTATTATTTCCTGGATCCTCCTTCAAGCCTTTCTTGTAGGTGCGGGGTGACATTAGCCTTCTTCCAGTCTTCTGGGATGTCCTTTGATCTCCATGCCTTCTCAAAGACAATGGAAAGCAGCATCTCAATGAAGTCGGCCAGCTTTCTTAACACCCTCAGGTGAATTTGCCAGGGCCCATCAATTTGCAGGGTTAAAGCTCCTGTAGCAGTTCACATACCCACTCTTCCTTCATTGACAGAGGATCTGTGTTTGCATCAACCTGGATTATTCTTCCCAAGGCCTGAGGTAAAGACCGAGGTGAAGAAAGCACTGAGAAACTCTGCCTTTTCAGTGTTGTTGGTGACTAGTTCATCTCTCCTGTTTAACAGTGGGCAAATAGTTTTCTTCTGTTTCTGCTTGTTGTTTATGTACCTGAATTACACATTCGTGTAGGTCTTGACATCTCTGGCCTATTTCAATTCAAGCTGAGCTTTTGCTTTTCAAAATGCATCTCTGCAGGTCCTGGCACTGCGCCTTTGTAGTTCTCAATGGGTATTCATCCATTTTTCCATCTCTGGTACACTTCTTTTGGCTTTGAGCAGACTTAGAAGGTTACAATTAAACCAAGGGGGCCCCTTCCTCCACGTACTTCCCTTACCTTTAAAGAGGATGAACTCTTTCTGTGCTTCTAGGAAAGCATTGTTGAAAACCTCCCACCACTCACTTGCTCTTTTGTTTTCCATGGAAGCTTCCAATCCCTCCCAACTGAGCCCTGAGTGAACTG
Organism: Todiramphus chloris collaris; assembly: GCA_025345505.1. Taxonomy (NCBI): domain Eukaryota; kingdom Metazoa; phylum Chordata; class Aves; order Coraciiformes; family Alcedinidae; genus Todiramphus; species Todiramphus chloris. The sequence goes on from JANVCC010000035.1 coordinate 39,667,676, forward strand.
AAGTTTGCTCTTCTAAAATCTAAAATTTCTTTTAATGAAAATATACAATTTGTATAATTTTCATAAAAAAGAAAAAAGACAGATAATTTAAAACTTTTGAAGCACATGTAGAGCCAGGCACCTTCTCACCTTCTGCTGAAACCTCCAGTAACTAAATCCAGAAAGTCCACTCAAACTGAGTTTGTCTAAATATAGCCTAAGATAATGCAAATCTAAGGCTGCCCAAAGAGACTGTGCCATGTCTATCCTTGCAAACAGTGTGAGAGGACAAGTTCCTGAGCAACCTAACATAATACTGAAGGTAGCTTTGTTTTGGCCTGATTTGAATGAGGTTACCTCCACTGGTTCCTTCTACCCAATGTTATTCTCTGATGCTGTATTAGTGCAGTAATGGTTGTTCATGAACTTCAATTCTGTGTGCTAATGTTTAGGGAAAAAAACCTTGATGTTATTATGCTATTTGAGAAGATAATTCACAGTGAGAACTTCTAAGAGAGCATTAAGTTTCTTTGTTAAGTACGTTGAATTTTGTTATTTAAATAAATCATAACTTGTTACTAATCATACAATCTTTGCAGCACAATACGAGAAGCTGACAAGAGTTACACAAGTGAATCAGTTTGAGGGGGCTGTGCGAGTTGTCATGATATTAGGAATTCTATTTAGGGAAATAATTATACACACACGATAAAAATGATCAATCACCTCGAAGTTAGTAACAAATGTGCAGTGTTATATGGCTCATTACTATCCATGATGCACATACACAAACTAGAAAGTTGGATTTTTTTTTTTGTCAGTGATAGTTACAAGCACTGCAATATGTTTTTGCTTGACTGAAGCAGATAGGAGTTCTGTGGGAGAAAAAAACATCCTCTTCTTTATTGCAAAATAGCGTCAGAAGCCAGGATTCTTGCACTTGTTGCAAAGTTATAAAAGCCTCATCACCTGTGATACACTCGGAATATCTGGTGTTATTGTGAAGGTAACTGCCCCCTCAGCTAGCACGAAATAACAGACAGCTCAAAACATATGGGTGACATATGCACCGGAATATTCACAATGGGATAAGATCAGCAAGCTCCTCTGAGGACCTGGTGCTGGGTAATTTTAGCATTTCAAAAACAGGAATGGGATTCATTGACAATTCTGGTATGAAAGACTGAGTCATTGACTCAATGACAAAGATACATACTTGTCCCAACTGCATTATGTTGCAAAGTGAGGAAAATCACAGGTCAGAAGTAGAACTGAAATTAAACAGATGGAAAAAATCTTGGGGTACCAGCACCCAAATATAGAAACAGCAAGATTACTGGTGGCAGGAGAAGCATTTATTTCTTTTGTGAGCATAGCCAAACTCTTGTCTTTAAGAAATTATCTTGTTTATTATTAGTTACTTAATTACAAAGACAGCCCTATTTCTCTGTAATGATTTTTTTTAACTTTTTTTTTTTTTATTTGTTTGTTTTTTTTATTAAGTGTGGGAATGGGTATGTAAATGTGGCTACCGAAAAAATGCACTGCCTCTTCCAGATCCAGAACCAGTTTCACTATCAGAAATTAGATACATGGTTTTTATGAGGAAGACAGCTTTCTGGTGATTTTTGTCCATTACTGGCTGCGTCTACATTAGCAAGCAGTCTAGTGTTATAGCAACAGGAGAAACTGAGACAAAACCAAGATTTTACAAGGCTTGTGAAATCCTGAATTAAGTAGAGAAGAACTGTGAAAAACAGAATTAGAGTTTTCAAACATTTGAAACCTATCCTTTATTTTTAGCAATTAAACTTAGTCGCCCCCCCCCCCCAAAAAAAAAAAAAAAAAAAAGCATAACAACAACTTCTGGAGGGGAGAAATCAAAATGCTATAGTGGACTAGTTAGTAAGACCAAACCCTGCTGATATGTAAGTTTTTGGGGCTTTGTTAGTATCAGAAGAAACATAACATTCTTATTACTTATGAGTTGGACACTGGCAAACATAACCAGAATATGGATTAGAGGTTAGAAAACATCCTTAAAAAGACAAATTCACTCCTCAAAGCCCTAAAAGATGAAACAAAATCCCATTATATAGATCCATGCTCCAAAGTTGGATTTGTAGGCTGGAAAAAATTAGATATTGATTCTGGACTTTTATTCTTACCTCCAAGGGGGAGCATTGCTACCACTGCTGCTGAAGATGTTATCTGATGTCTGCTCATTAGAAAATTGCAAAAGCAATGACAAAAGGTAATAGCCAAACATATAATGTTATGAGCCTAACTGCTTATCCAAGAATGTGCATTTAAATACACTACCTCAAGGTAGGATTATCATCATTTTCTGCCAAAAAGGTTGACCATTCAGATATTTGATATTTTAAAATTTGTATTTGGCATTACTCCATTCCCAGGTGACAGTCTGGATCTCAAAACACTGTCTGCTGAAATATGCTTAATGAAATGTTTAGGATCAGATTATCTGACTATGTACTTGACAAAGTTAAAACCAGGAAATATCATCTGAAAAATCAAAGAGGAAATGTATTTTAATAAATGATCACATAAATTAAAGCCTCTGCAACCACAAGACTATCTGCAACCAAGCAGGTTCCGGAGTAGCTTCCAAATCATGGACAAAATCAACATGAGGAAAGAGAGTGAACCAGAGATCAGCAGTGGAACTAAGTACCATCCAGACTTGTTATCTTGAGCTGATTTGACCATAAAACATCTTTTGACTTTAAAACACAGAAGAACAAGTCAGAGAATAGCTGAGAACTCATGAAGAACATAATAGCTTATCACTCAACATATTATTTCTCTTTTAGTCGGTGAAAGTCTAAGGCAACTGCTCTTTGAGGCAAACTCTATTGAAATGTAACAAGGAACAATCAAAACATATTTTGCTTGAGACGATGTATGTCTATCATATATTTTAGACATTCAAACATTTTCCTCACAAGCTATTTCCCCTAATGTTTGTTAACTTGCTAGTCTTTAAAGAAATCAAATATTGGCAGACTGTCTCAGAAAACTTAATCACCTCCTAAAAACACTATGCCAATTAATATGTATGGCACCTACCATAACGGAGCTCTGAACTTTGGTGTTGTTACCTACTTGCCTCTGTAATAAACTCTGCTGTCATCATCACTACTTGTAACAAGCGACCTGGTGCAGACGTTTTACAACACACTGTTAAAACACCAGCTTTTAAAACTGTCATCTCTTCAGAAAATTATTTCTTCAAGATCCAATTAGAAAGAAAAAAAAAAAAGTAAAAAAAAGATACAGGTTCACTAAGTTAATAAACAAGTTCCACAAATTTAAAACTCAGTGTTTTTTCTCTCCATAATAGAACTAGCTAATATAAAGAGGAACTCATATATACCCAACAAGATATCTCTTTAAATCTCGCTTTAACAAGCTGCACTGACATGCAGAAGATTCATATGCAGCATATCTAAGTAACAGTTTCTCTGCTTTGCTATTAGTGTGGGTTTAATTTAAAAATTAAGAAAAAAAATCCCTATAGATTTAAATAGAATGATTTACTGCAAAGATTTAATTCATTTAAAGGAAAAGACTACAATGCTTTTGAAATAAAAGCAAAAATACTAATACCAAATCTTAGTTCTAAAGAGAAACACAATCTCTGCAATAGAGACAGCTAAAATATCCACAGGTTACTGTTATTATTCACAATTATTAGCAGCCTACACTACCATCACAAATTGCAATAAAGCCTTCCTTTATGAGAACATCTTTTTTTCTTTCCAACTAAGAATGTAAAAATATACTACTACCTTAACTAAAATAAGAATTGCATCAACGCTAAAAATATACTGGTATCTATATGTGTTCCTTCACTGAAGAAATGTTTAGAGATATAACCAGGCAGTATCCCAACAGCTCTTTCAAGAATTAACAGGAAGAAGAAAGGGGCAAAAATATCTACTTCACTTAGGTCAAGCAGTCTCATGTAGCATCTTACGATTTCTATAGGCTGCCAGGCAACAACACGCTGTCTGGCAATTCTTATCTCCACTTTCTAAATGTCTCAAATTCAAGGAGCAGAACAGTAGGAAACGTGCATTAATTAGCAGAGCATTCCCATTTGTGTACCTTCCTCCCCAATTCCCTCCACTGGTTCTCTCCTCTAATTTGCTTGTTTCAATTGCTGCAGTTTTTGTACTTTCAAAGGTTAAATTCGTGGAGCGGGCAGGGAGAGAAAAGCAGAGAAAAATGCATTAATACAGTTCAGTAGTAAATCAACTAGTATAGCCCAAAGGACTGTTAACAGGTATACACTGCTTTCGAAATATCTTTAAGTGATTTGAATATTGCTTAGCAACACCAATACTATTTAAAGGGCTGTGACAATAACATACGTATGAGTAGGTCCAGAAAATAACAGCTTCATGACATTCATACCAGTGCTTTATTCAGAAAGCTCAGTTCCTCTGTCTTGTGTCCTTCCACCCTCAAAGGAGCACGTTCTCATCCCAGAAGCCTAACAAGATTTATAGGATCAGTATGTAGAAGACTAAATTATTGTCATACAGACCATGTACTTCTGTCTTTAAAACATTTAAAAACACAGTTGTAAGAAATAGGCTGACACTAAAATATTGTTTCTCCCTTGGTAGGAGACATTACTACATTGTCAGGTTCTCTCCTCTGCTTATGAAACCCCAGAACATCTTTCAAAATGGATACAGTGGAGGCTTGCTTAATAGAAATAACTAGGAAAAATAGACACAGTGGGAGTCCTGTTACTATATCAGACTAGGAAGAGGGGACTGAAGAGGTGATACAGAGATTTTCGTGCCAGCCTGACTTCTCACAACAGCCTGCTTCGTTCCTACACAGCACTGGACTATGCAAACAAGATATCAATTCCCCAATTCAAAATGGTGGCAGCAAGTCACATAACACCCATTTATTAAAAAGAGAACAGGTTTTTGTAGACGATACGGCTTTATCAGTGTAATGTGGTTTAATTGTTGCGTGTGTTTTAGAGTTAACCCACAACATGAGAACGAAGAGCAGGTTCCAGCAACAACAAAAGAAGAACTGATACACATTTTACTATGGAATATAACAGCAGACATCGTCACAGGACAAAATATATATATAGAATGTAGATTTGGGGACGTTATTCTCTCCAAGTGGTAAATCAGAGTTATGAAAGGCATGAAAAGTCCAGAATTATCGCAAGAGTTTTGCAAAAGAAGCCATTTGCAAGGCACAGTAAGTTTTATTCATCCTACAAGATCCACAAACAATGCTGCAGGGCTGCCACCTACTGGAACTTGATAAAATACAAATATAAAGACATGACTGATAAATTAGTGACTGTTGGATGGGGAAAAAGAAGAGGGAGTGGCTGGTTACAAGAGAAATTACGGTATTTATAGTAAGCGCATCCATATAAAATTGGATTAGATGGATGCATCTGAGAAAAGAACGATGATACACTCTCCAAGTCCTTCAGAGAAAATTACATTTAAGGATCCAGACGTCAGTGACTTCACACTTATCAGGAAGGTCTTTTTTTTTTTTCCAAAGGGTTTGGGCAATGGTCCAAGACATGCAAAAAAAGACAGAAGAGCAAACAAAATGCTATATCCTAGCCCAGAAGCATTAATACCAGACTATTGCAACTCAGCTATAGATGTCTACTGTTATCAGTTTATAATACTATGAAAACATCAGAAAAGGCATGAAATGAAATGGGGTTTCCAGTATTTCTACTGAACGGAAAAAATATTCTCATTTTTCTACAAATTGATTAAATTAATCTGCATCTCAGGTCCAGAAAGTATAGTTTTTTCCAAATACGACAGAATTTCTGAACCAAAATGATATTTAATTATTGTCTTACAACTTAATACACTGCTACATGTCTGCCTTTTTTCTTTACTGCTCTGTATCTCCTCCTTTGTCTCTACCTTTTCATCTTCTTCCTACAGTTCCCCTTACTTTTAATGTTTCCATAGCAATGACAGCAAAAGAAAAGATTAAATATCCTTTGACTATTTCTTTCTGGTTTTACATAAAATTTTGAAAGAGATGAAGAAAAAAATGTAGTATCACATATCCGTAAGAGAATGATGCAAGAGTCAGGACAATAATTCATTAGGCAATCATGAAGATTTAGTAGCTAACAGCTATTTGTAAGCTCATCTTCATAAACATTTACACTGAGAGTAACAGTTCTAAAGATAACACATTAAAAAGACAGAGGGAAAGTGGGAAAGCATAACCCAACAGTAAACAAAAGTTAAGCTATTTAACGAGAGCCCTTCAGTGTTAGTACTTCTTGTATACCTTCGGGATAACATCCAAGGTGCATTCTGTAGGAGTTTTTTTCATTGTAGTCTTTATATTATAGCAAAAAGTTGCAGATCTACATTTATGAATAAATGAGAAGCCTATCAAACAGCTGCATTTTTTTTAACCCTTCTCAAAGCACAAGAGTTCTCCTTCAATAGCTTATCAGTTTGAAAAGCAATTCTTTCACCAGGCTGCAATCACCATAGCTCGAGAACTTGGCAGACACACTAAAAGGTAACTGAGACTGTTTCCAGTACAAATACTTTGGAATTTAACAGGAAAGAATTAGGTCTATTTCTTTTAAAAAAGCCCTTCTCCTGAGGCACCCATAGATGAATAGCAGTCACTCCCAACTATTCCATGTTAACAAAGACACATTATATATATCTTCAATACAACTCTTAAGAATACATACAAGTGTGTATGCCAATGTGAGTTAATAAGTGAACATACCATTTAGGGAACTCAAAATACGATACTTTTGTACTTATGACTGTAGGACTTCAGCAAACCTGAGCTTTTCTATCCTCCTACCACGACAACCCCTCTATTTTGGTGAATGGATATCCCCCTGAAAATGGAATGAACAGTGTTGGGTTTTTTCCTGATTTTTTTTTTTGTTTTGTTTTGTTTTGTTTTTGTGAGAACAGTGAGGAAACGAATTCCCAAATTAAGATACTGACTCTAAAATGGTTGCAGTGTTTTGTTTCAGGTTTATATTTCACATCAAAACCTTTCAGAGTGGTATCTGTATTTTCCCCAGATTTTAAAGAATTTATATAAGATTACTTAACCTCTAAATAAAATCCAACTTTTAGTGTTACAATGGACATAATTTTTATTTTAAACTCTTCCTTAAGCTTTTATTTTGGATAGCCACTTTAAAGTTCCTTGGTCTCCTTTTTAAACAGAGGAATGTGCTGCAAGGCTTCTCTTTCCAATTCTTGCTTCAGTATTCAAACTCTGGTAAATGCTGGTACACTAATATTTAGAGTGCTGGTCTATTTTTAGAGGAAAAAGATATTAATATTTCTTAGGGAGTTCAAGTACCAAATATATGTACAAGGCTGCAAACTCTGGAACTTTCAGTTCCATGATTTAGAGGAAATACTTCCCTTCAGAACTGTTAATTTAATCACATAGTTATTGCATGTAAACAGAATATAAACTTTCAAAACTTCAGGTAGGTTTGAAATTACAAAGAAAATTAGTCATTTCCTGCCTATGCAGAATACATCTTAACTCGAAAGGCTGAAATTATTTTTGGGGTTATTTTTCCCTCTCTACCTCTAGCCCATAAAAGATTCATCACCACCTTAATCAACATGAAGTGCTCGTGTGTTTTGGTCTTCCAAATTATATTGACCAAAGAGCTTTGGGTGTGATATTTTAAATTTTCAAGATTCCCACAGACTTAACATCATCCCTGTATATATTTGTGTCTTCAAATAAAATGGAAAACACTGATTAACACTTAAATCATATTTTGATACACAAGGAGTTTACACAAAAAAAATAAATCACAGAACACCAAGTTTTCTAATATTACCAATATTTCCAATGTTCTGATGACACGTTTAAAGCAGTCCTTTATTAGAAAGTGATAAATGTTAGAAAAGGGGACATTACTAAGTAATGATTTCTATCCCATGTCTACAACTGCTTACACAATTAACCTATTGACATGAAGATTTCTTATTAATAAGAAATCTGGAATGTGTGTGCCAAGAAGTTTAAAAGCTAATGTGATATATTACTTGATTTCTCTCCAGAAAAATATGCATACTAGCTTGTTGTTGAATATCTAACCATCTATTTAATGTTCAGAATAGAGTTCTTATAATTGTTCTTTATCACTAAAGTACATCTGTGTTTCTTTTTCGGTTTGGTGTGTTTTTCTTTTCCCTTTGACTCTTTGTGAAGGTTATTGTAATTTAAGGAACAAGCTTTATTTTGAAACCTTTTAGGTCTCCTTGCCCTCTGGTGAGAGCTTTCTGTAGATGGAACTAAACAGTTCTATCACTCTTACTTGCAAATATTCAGCGTTCATTAAGGTGTTTGGATTGAGACCTGTAAACTCTTTCCCTCCAGAAATCAGTGACAGAATAAATTTTCATTAAACAAAACTGTTTTCCAGAAGCAGTTGTTTAAAAAAAAAAAAAAACAAAAACCCCACAATTTAATTGCAAGGCAAGCACATCACTTCAGAGGATAAATACTTCTTTCTAACGTGCACGTATATTCTCTCCACCATTAACTTAACTTGTCCAAGTATAATTAAGCTTAGTTTCAAAAATCTCCTTTTTACACCCAAGAGTCTGTATTACATAGATCTGCTCCCTATTTCTGTATTGATTTGTGCATCGTTGTGACAGTCCTTTCTCCAGACCCCATCCTTTATTTGCAAGATGAATCCCTCAACTGCCCTCTGCTTTTCGATTGCTTTCTTTGCTGCTTTCCCAATGCTGTCACCTGAACTGCTGTACACTTAATCAGCACCTACCTCATTACTAATTACTCTGACAACTAAAGGTTAAGAGTTTGCTTGTCTACATCACTATTTTGACTTTTGCTCGCATAAATCACTGTTTTGACTGGTACCACTTTTGATCTGATGTAGCACAGACTAGATCACCATAAACAGGCAGCCATAATGAACAGAAAGAATATATTAATGAAATAAAAATACAAATATGTTCAGATATGCACGGAGCTGGTCTTTGCCAGTTGGTCTGTCTTTACTGGACAAGACAGTACGTAGGTCTTGCACTGACAGATCTGAAGCTTTAGAGATGTAAATAACTGCAACAAATAATTACTCTGGAGTCAGAACAATCTTAAGCCCTTTTCCACTTCCTTTAGGTTAGTTGGTAGGGTTTTTTTTTTTATATCCATCTTTTCTTGGCACTCAGTGTTTCACTTATGCAGGTCCAACACCTCTCTGCTCATTTAAGCATTAATTTTAAAACATTATTTTCCAACACAATGCAATACTATTTCTCTCCTGCCAATATATCAATGTGCTGCCTTCTAAAGAGACAAATAGCACAGGTTTATTTTACAGCTATGAATACAGAGTCCAGAAGTGTGACGTAGTTGCTAGGATCACCTCTCAAATAAGCTGGAGACTAAACAAACCCATACTCCTCTGAGAAAAGGAGCAAACAGACAGGAGTGAGACAAGGCCAAATTTACTTATTAAGATCAAGAACAGCATGGTTCACCCCTAGACACCCAGTAGCTGAGTACAAGCAGCTTTATGTGATGTAATTCCTGCCTGACACCCAGTAATGCCATCACTGTGGTATCAGTGATGAGGATTGATGTGGCTACCACAGAAGATAATTGTGTTGGATTTTTTTAACCCAGAAAGGCTGACAAACTACTAAGAGGAAACTCTTCAAGAGCAGAAAGAATCAATTTGGTCCATCACGTTCTTATACAAGAGTCCGAATGATTTCCCATGGAATTTTTAAAACGGGGAAATAAATTCTTGCAATAAAAATAAGTTTGATATCAGGGAACTTGCAAATACATTGTCTGGAACTCTACATTCTCATACTCTTACATTTAATTGAGATTATAAAGAAAAAAAAAAAATCAGTGCTGCAAATATGTAACAAGAAACTAAATACAAAGAAAAACAGGGAAATCCAGCATTTAGAGAATACTGTAACATTGCAAGAGAAACGCATACAGGAAAACTACACACAGGGAGGCTTAAACTGCAAATTTCAAAAAGCATATGAAGGTTATCTATTAGAAATTATTCTTAATGGTATTTGTGACAGCCTAATTTGCCTATTTAAAATAAATATACTCCAAATTCCTTTTTCAAATGTTCTTCTCCCACTCTTAAATGATACAAGCTCATTTAACAACTGGTAGTCAAACATGTTCCAACAATAGCAAAGCAAACTGCTGAGGGTTATTATAGGCAAAAATAATTCTGCCATTCTAAAAAAAGTGGCTGGCAATTAGTGATTTGAGTTGGCCTTTTCCCCACAGTGTTTAGCAGAATGTTATATTTAAGCCTTATTAAAATGTACAGAGATTCTAAAATCTTAAATATAGAATTCCTTGCTAATTCTCCTTCAAAGTCAAGTAGATAAAACATAAATGTGGAAATAATCTTCGACAAAAGAAATTAAAAAGCCATATTGAGTTATAAAATCAACCCTTTCTAATAAATACCTACATTGTCTGTATCACCTTTTGATATTCCAGGAGTACTTTCTTGAATACTGAGGTTAAACTCTGTTTCTACATAAGAGTATCTTGCAACTTTACAGGGTCAAGAGAAGATGGAAAAAAAAAACCCTCACTTTTAGATATATTTATGTGCATTAAAGTTAAGCTTTTGGGTTTTTTCCTCCTCTGAAATTAAACTCATAACTCCTTATGCATCTTTTTTTCACTCTAGAAAATTCACTGCTTCCTTTGTCAGAAACAGTCTACTCGTAATTGATGGCCTGGAGAAAACACGGATGAATTACAAGATTACCTGAGATCCTTTAAATTACATTATCAATTCATTTCTACATTAATCTCAGTGTTTATTGGTATAATACTATGTCACTAAAACTAAAGTTTATTTGTTTTGCTTGTTTCATCAAATTAAAATGTAGCATCTGATTCTGATTGTTATTCATTCATAGCAATATGCATATGTACCACACAGTGCCATGTTTTTTATTTGTTTGGGTTTTTTGTTGTTAAAAAAACAATTTTGCCAAAAAAAAGACAATTGTCTTAGAAGTGACTGGCACAGATTGCTTACAAAGGTTTTCGCTTTTACATGGGGAATCAGTGAAGGGCATAAAATCTCAGAGCAACTTCATAATCACCTTTCTACTATGTTTCCAGAAAAAGCAATTTTGTATAGGAGGAAAAAAACCCAAACCAAACAAATAAACAAAAAAAGCCATAGCAATGACCCACAACTAGATTCCTTAGGGCCATACATAGGCAATTAGACCTTTCTGTCTTGCCCTTTCTGCATAAGCAAAGATTATTTAAAGCACTTATTATAGTAAAGTTCCTTTAGACTCTACAAGCTATACAGCCCATGTGGAATAAGGAAGCAAAGATTATATCCAAGTAAAGATTCATATTTTTCTTTCTGAGATGCCAGACAAGCTGCAAAAAGGGACAAATATCGAGGTACCTTGTATCATTTCTTGCTGTATTGTATTTTAAGGGGTTTATTACTTTTCAGCTCTAAGTCACCCTTGGCGTATAGAAAAATCATAGAATGGTAGGGGTTGGAAAGGACATCTGGAGATCACAGAGTTCAAACCCCCCCACCAGAGCAGGATTACCCAGGGTAGGCCACACAGGAACAGATCCAGGCAGGTCTTGAAAGTCTCCAGATAAAGAGACTCCACAACTTCTCTGGGCAGCTCTGTCACTCTCACTGTGAAGAAGTTCCACCTCAACATGAGGAAAAACTTCCTGTGTTCCAGCTTGCGACCATTACCTCCTGTCCTATCACAGGGCACCACTGAAAACAGACTGGCCCCTTCTACTTGGCATCCACCCTTCAGATACTTGTAAACATCAAGATCCCCTCTCTGTCTTCTCCAGGATAAACAGCCCCAGCCTTTCCTCATATGAGAAATGTTCCAGTCCCTTAATCATCTTCGTAGCGCTCTGTTGGACTCTCTCTAGTGTTTCCCCATCTCCCTTGAACTGGGGAGCCCAGAATTGGACACAATATTCCAGATGTGGTCTCACAAGGGCAGAGTCGAGGGGATATCATCAAGCTGCTGGATACACTTTTTTACAGACCCTAAGAGACCACTGGCCTTCTTGGACACAAGCGCACACTGCTGTCCCATGGATAACTTATTGTCCACCAGGACTCCAATGTCCCTCTCCATGAAGCTGCTTTCCAGCAGATCTACCCCTAAACCATACTGGTGCATGATGTTGAAAATCTTTCTGTTCCGTTCCCTGTTGATACAGAGTGTGGGAACAGACACAACCTTTACTTGTCTTGACCACTTCTGTCTCTGCTAATAGAGCCTGTTTCCAACCAATGGATGGGCTTCTCACTCCTCTCCCCCCTTATTGTCTCCCTTGCCTCTTTGTCAAACCATAGCATAAATATTAATGTATAGAAAAATACAGACCAAAGAGAAAGTCTAGGTCATTGACCAGTCAAGAACAGCTTGCTTTCTGGAATATATCATTTCAGTAGAACACTAAATGCAATCTCTGGCAAATACTTCAAAAGAAACATTTTGCAAAAAGTTGCCATTTCCTCCTTTACTTAACCAAACTGAACCATGAAACCTACTTCAATTGCTATAAGGTCCCTCACTGACTACATAGGGAACAGAAAAAATGAGAAACACTCCAATCATAAAGAGTGGAATAATAATATTAAAAATTAATGCAATTAACTATGTACTCCTGACTATCCAGCACAAGTATAATTATTTCCCTTCTGTACGTGCTGCACTTAGAAGTTAGATTAATGTTCTTTTTGATGAAAATTTCATCAAGCAAAGACTTTCTTCACTGCTTAAATAAGAAGTTCGACTAAGTATATTAAGAAATTAAAACAGGAAGCAAGTCTGCAAGTTTAGTGTGGTGAAAGGATAATATTATAAGACTGTCTTTAGAAAATTTTAGGTCATGCATAAAACTTGCCCAGTATTATACAGAGTATTTCAGAGAGAGGTGATAGATCAGAGTTACTAGAATGTCTATGTTTCCATTTTGAGAATTTGTATGTATTAATATCAGTAAGATTAAATCAAAATAAGGTGTATGGGCAATTGAGCAAGAAGTTTCTGAATCACTAGAAATTTCTAGTATACTTATTTATAGAAACACTAAACAAATCTTGATTATATTAAAATACAGATGAAGCCTATGTTAAAGCAGAGGAGATATAATGAAGATTAAGGAGACAATACGCCTATACTATTCTTACAAATAGTCTTGGGAAGACAAACTAAAAAAAAATACCATTTCTCATTGAACAAAGAAAAAGTGAGTTTTGCAGTTCATTAAGAAGAATTAAGTGAAAAGGAAGTTTTGCACATATTTTAAGTTCTTCACAGGTTTAAAGTTGATAAAGCAGTAGATGCAATTCTGATGATGCTTTTTGGTCTTTGAGACTAAAAGTTGGTATGAATATATGAACCAGGTACCTATTTTCCAGACTGCTAGGCATTACATTTTAGCTTCTTAGGCAACAACTGCATGTTTTTGAATGTGACGAAACATTACAGTTTCTGCTATTATCTTCCCCCCAGATTTAAATCAAATAGACTTAAGTACAATACAAACTTCTCCTCTTCATTTTGAAAAACAGATAATACGTAATAATTCTGAAATACAGAAGGCTCTCATTACTGTGAGGGAACCTGTCCTCAGGTTGACACTACCCAATACAGGTAAGAGATCTCAAATTTCTCCCTATTCTGCAGAGTCTCAGTGGAAGATGAAGGATCTAACATACACAGTTTGGTACGTTTTGAGAAATTACCTTTCCCTAATAAAGAGAAGCACAACAGCGGTTTTAAAGCAAACTTCTCCATCTAGATCCAGGTGAAGAATATTTCAGTGAGATGTTACCTGCAAGAATGAGCTAATTAAACACAATTGATTACTTCCCAAATGTTTGTTCCTACTTACAGTTCAGGAATGTAACTAAACTTCACTGCAAAGGATACTGGTGAAGCAAGAAGGAAAACCCAAAAAAAGATATATTTCAATGGCAATTATCTTCTATCCCCCAGCTGGTTCTACCAATCATTTCAAAATGTCAAAGCATTCATTGCATTTTGATGCAGGCATTTGTTACTTCTTAGTTGTGAACAAGACAGTCCAGGGCACAAAGTTCAAAACACAGCATTCGCAGAAGGCAATAATTAGAACTACTCAACTACGCTGGGATGTCACTGCAGTTGAAGAGCTCTGCCTCAGTTACATGGTCAGAAATTTAATGTCGCACCATTTGGTGTAATGGCAATGATAACTGCTTGCTTATTTTCACACTTATAGTGGAAGGTAATTAAAGTAATATCCTTTTCTTTGTAATTAGATGGCAGTACTCAAACTGAGTAACAAAAAATGAGGAAAGGATCAGAAAAATGAAGAAGGTATCAGATTTTGTACTTAGCATGTCAATACCTTCCCTAGCCTAGATTTATGTCAGAAAGCAAAAGTATTAAGTAAAGGCCTGAGATTTAAATGCCTCTGAACTTGATGATTTTTTTCTTCAAAATATCAAAAAGGCTAGGGAAGGAATGGAGGGTGATTTATATATTTTTAAACAGAGTTTTTATATTTTACTCTTAGGAAGCAATTGCATTAAAATGAAAGTACAAAATGTTCTGGTTTATTATTTGGTACCACTTAATATTTTGATTCCACACCCTCCCCTTGGGATAATGGGTAAATTCTGCAGCTTGCATAGAATAAAAACAGGGTCTGAAACACAGACTCTTTTCCACATTTGCAAGAAGTTTTCTTTAACTGTTGAATTTCATTTCATATCTTTCCTGGACCTCTGATGAGGTGAAAGCTTGCACTGAGATTAGAAAAGGAATCAGCATGATTTGACAAGCGATTTGATGTATTTGCCTGTAATAACTTTGGTATTGCAACCTTCAGGGAGATAGAAAGCAGACAGGCAAAGAGAGGAGACAAAGAGTGTAGTTTTGGGTCTACACTCCAGTCTTTTATAAAAGGCTCTATTTTTTTATGAAGAAAAAAAATCATTTAAGTATTTTTTTAAACTTCTCTCATCTAGAAAACAAAGAACATTTGAGTGCCAGTTATATCTAGCAACAAAGATGAAAATTTGAAATAGTCTGAGCATAAAATAGTCAAAATGCTCTGCACATGAAGATAATTAGAGTATCTGAATGCACAAATCAATAGTACGTATCTGTTGGAGGTGTTTTGACTTTAGAATCAGCTAAGATTGGAGAAAGAGTCCAACAGAACAAAAATTGTTTCACTGCTAATACGGCACTTCCAGGTCACCAGAAAACAACATCAAAGACTGTTTCCTATTGTTCTGCCCCGCCCCCCCAATTTAAATTGGGATATTTTTGTCTTGACTATCTCCACTAATTTCAACTGCTTCTTGACTATCTCAACTAATTTCAATCGTTTGGCCTTAGAACTTGCTTCAGAATGCAATTCTGTCTGGCTCCTGCTGCAAACACTGAAGATGACAGAGATATGTGGGCTTGTACAGAGATTCTATCTACATTTCTCTAACTCCTTTGTTCTTACGTCTAACATCTTTGTTCACTTCCTGAAGTATTTTCTTCTGCATGTAATCACGTAACAATTGGCAAAACTATTTGTGTAATGAAGCATATAAAGAAATGTGAACAACACAGACCAACACAATCATTATAAAAATCAGAATAATTCTGGATGGAATTTATTTATGCATTCTCTGCTCCATTAATCTGAAATGAAAATATAAATACGAAGTCATTGAAAATCTTTCTCCTTAAATATGCAGTTGTATCTTTCAGAATTTCCCAGTCTTGAGTCATACAAAGCTGTACATAAATATCAAAACATTGAAATACCGTAAACTTGTTAAGGGGTATGTTTTTCCTTAATGAACTGCAGATATACACGTAAATAAATTAAATTTCCTCAATTATATTCCATATCCTGGGACTTCAAATTCTTTATATAAACTTGGCTGAAGACAACTGTTAATGTTGAGTAGACTTACCAGAGGAAACATTAAGTATTCTGTTATCAAGCAACGTGAACTTTGTGTGCAAAAAAATCCTCATTACTAACAACATGGCACTTCCCTAACTAGAAAAGCTCATAGCTGTATATTTAAGGAAGGATCATTTATCTCATTTACAGGGCTCTTAACAATTTTAGTAGCATCTTCATATACCAGGGTTAAAAAGGGTAGTAATCTGAAAGAAAAAAAAAACAAACCATGACCAAAACACCAAAATTACAATGACAGTCGTTTTCAATTTCAAGTTGCAAGGATTTTTACTTTTGACCGTACCCAAGACGGATGAGGTAAATTTTTTGTACAAAAAGCCCAATTTCCTGTCTTGAAAAGTTTCCCAGCTAAACTCACAAGCTTCCTTAAATGTGATTACTAAAGCCTATAAGTTTTTTTGGTGCTATTCAGCAGAATGAGTACTGGAGAAACATTTTTTTCTTAGGAATCTTACAAGGGTAAAATCCAGCTTAGAGACAGGAGTCTAAACATTTTCCAAGGCAAGAGAAATAGTTTCAGAAATTATTAATCAAGTTCCTGTTTTTTCTTTTTAGTTACAGGTCAATTACATGTGATGGAGCCCGGCTTTTCTGGAGATGGCTGAACATCTGCTTGATGACTAGTAGCAAATTAATTCCTTGGTTTGCTTTGCTTGCATGGATTTTGCCTTGCCTATTAAACTGTCTCAACCCACGAGTTTTCTGACTTTTACCCTTCCAATTCTCTCCTCCATCCCACCAGGGGGGAGTGATTGGTTTTGTTAGGCTTAGCTGCTGGCTTGGGGTGAACCACGACAAAGTCTTAACAGCCAGCAGCAGCTCCTGCAAAAAAAGATACATTCCTTCTACTTATCATGCTCTCCTTTCTTACCTGATTTTGCTAAGGAAAGAGATTCACAAACTCTTGTAGCAACTGAAATTACTGTCAATACATGGGAAAATGATTGCAGAAGTAGGACACAGAAATGATGATGAAGTAAAAAGGCAGGACAGAACAACTATAAAAGACAAAGTAAGGCAGAATGGGTATGAAAAAAATAATATACAACCCACTGGTGTTAACCTAGTCTCACAAAGAAATAATGATTTGTACATAACACGCAGTAGGACTGTCCCAACAATGTATTTAGTAGGAAACATTTTGGATAATATTGGAGATATGAAAAACCCTACTAAACCTGGGAAACCTAAACGAGTTGGTCCTGCTCTGAGCAGAGGGGTTGAACTTGAGGATCTCTAAAGGCCCTTGCTGACCTCAATAGTTCTGTGAAGAATGAAGAATTAGACACACTTATCCTATAAAACAAACTTCAATGGTTTTGTTTGGTTTTGAGTCAATGTGGGATACACTGAGATCTGAAATGAATACTTTGGGACTGAGAACGTTGTTAATCATGTATAGAGTCTAAAACTGTTGAAAAACAGGTTACAGTAGATATCCTCCACCTTAATGTTATTAACAGGACACTGTTGAGATATACTTGGGAACTCATGGTGGATTTCTTCCCTATACATAAAAAGAAGCCACTAGCACTGAAATTTCTGAAGATTCCTTGGTTTCTAAAGCTTGCATCTGACCTTGCTGCATAGCCCTGTGTTCTCCCTCTTCTCTAAGGTCTGCCTAAGGACACTTTGTTCAGAATAGACTAATGTAAGTATATTTAGAAGCAAGCTTGTTTTCTCATGATATTTCTGTCATAGAAGTGCTCACACAGGTGTTTATTCTTGCATTTCCAAAATGTGTAAGGAAATAATAAAATATTAGATGATTTTGAGTTCTGGTTACCTTTTTTCCTAAGACATTTAATGACAGACGAAAAAAAAACCAACCAAAAAAAAAGACCCAACAAGAAAAACCCCAATCAAACCAAAACAGCAGGAATGTATATATTTTAGTAGACCAGAGAAGAAGAAAGACATTATTTGTAACTATTATTCCTCCTTACTTAACAAATGATTTCAGTAACATTATTCATTCATTAAAAATTATTCATCTCTCTTGGCCTTTATTCACTGCTTAATGTTTCTAATGAACTTAATGTAGCAAGTGACGTCATCAGACAAAAGCAGCTCTTTCTGCCTCCATAGTCACTATCATATTTAATTAAGAATTTAGTAATAACTGAAGGTATTACTTAACTATTAGAGACCCAATACACTGTCTACCTTGGAAGAGCAGTTTCTTAATTAACAAACAAGAGCTAGGATCTACTTGTTGTCTCTTTAATCTGCTAGGTACATTAGTGTCTCATTAAATGTGCCTCACAGAACAAAGTGATTTCTTTGATATTATTGGAAAGGATTAACAAAACCATAGTAAGTTCTTGGAGGCTTTATCCAGGATCTATTTACAAAGTAATAGGTATAGCTACCCGTTAATTACTGCATACCTAAAAACAGTAAGCAAAATTACACTCCAGCTAGTGAAGCATGGATAAAAGTTTTAACCTGGAACCAGAATGGTAGTGAATTGTACATTTCCTCTGCAGGCAGCTGTTAAAACAGCTCAGTGATTGAAGAATAACATCTAGCATCTACTAATTTTGTTTTCTATTTCAACATACTTTTTAGAATAATACTTCACTTTGATTCCCTTAAGTACAGGTTGACAGCACTCCTTTCTTTTCCATGCATTACACTATGGAATAAATAAAAGTATAACAACATTAATTTTGTGTTTGGGTTTTTGTTTTGTTTTTCTTCCACTCTACCTTTTGTTCCATTTTTGCAAAAAGTAAACGAACATTCTAGATCCTGTGGTTTTGTTCCCATCAATTCATGAATATCCCTTCTATCACTTGATAGATCAGCATGTGATTACAATGGACACAGGGTGTCTGTTAGAAGCCAGATGCCTGTTTGTCTGATTTTAAATGAGAGCTACCATCTCTAGAAAAGTGTTTCCCTACATTGTTTATTTTTCCATAGATAGAAATCAAATATTGCCCATTATTAAACAAGCATGGTAAGGCATTCAGGAGATATTTACTGTGCTTTCATCATATTTGCATGAATAACAGATGGTAGCCAAGAAAAAATTTCCAATGCCACTTCTAGAGATTCTTCATACAATTCTGACTTAGAACTTCAGTGAGCCAGAGTTTGCATCTTTGTTTATAGAAAATTGTTAGCTACAGTTTGTTAACACAGATAACAAGGCAGGTAAAATAATTCCATACTGTGTTTTGGCCAATTTTCAATATCAGTTGTGCAAGATAATGTCATAGGAAAAAAATGAAGAAAGGCAAAAGTGATCTGAACACTCACGCTTTCAAGTCGCC
Source organism: Todiramphus chloris collaris (assembly GCA_025345505.1). NCBI lineage: Eukaryota > Metazoa > Chordata > Aves > Coraciiformes > Alcedinidae > Todiramphus > Todiramphus chloris. The sequence goes on from JANVCC010000035.1 coordinate 39,687,016, forward strand.
AAGTGATCAGTATTTATTCAGAGATGGATTCATTTTTCATTGGAGAATGCCAACAGGTCAGAAATAAAAATACCATAAAATGTTATTTCAGGGTTTTTTTTCCTAACACTCTATAATGAGTAATTTGATCCATTATTGCAGTCTTGAAAAAGTGAATCAGAGTAGTTCATATTTAATGCAAATGCTTACAAGTAGTTTCATTTTTCTTTAATTAAGTAGGCAGCCTTATTTTCCTTTTCACCTTCAAGAAATAATTAGTCCTATGCGAAGAAAATTACTTTATATTCTTAAGAAAGTCTGATTAAAAAAAACACAGAAATTTTAGATTTACTTGCAAAAGCAATCTTTTGTTTCCAGTTTATGTTCATATACTCACTGTCATAAAGATGGAATTCAAGCTAATTATAAGACAACAGAAACAAGACAGCCCTCAGCATCATGTAAAATTCAAGAAAATATTCCACTGTAATAAAAGATGTCAAAGGTCTACCAATGAAGATCACAGTAACAGTTACTTTAATTACTTATAATAAATCCACATTATCTCTGCAACGTGTGCACTGCTGGTGCAATAAACTGCAGATTCATCATGCTGAAGTGGCTTGCTGAGTACCATGAAAGTTTGTTATTGACTTGAAGAGATCAGTATTCTCTCTTCTCACATCAAATCCTCCAGAATCCTGAAGAGTGTTTTCTATGTCTTTTGGCAATCACCATAATTATCTATATTCAATAACTGTAAATGGCTCAACTGAAGGCAAATTGCTCCCCACCCCTTTCCATTTTTGAGAGGTATATTCTGTATCAGGATGGTACTCATTTATCCTGTTTTCTGGCTTTTACAAATAGCAGAGAGGTTCCCATTCTCCCAAGAAAATTTTTGTATTCTCATTAAATATAATACTCCATAGACAATATGTGAATAAAACACCCTCTTAATATTTATTTATATAGATCCCCTATGACACCAACAAGAAACTAAAGACCAAATACTGATTGAAACGGAAAGAATTTCTCGGGTAGTTGTGTGGAAATCTGACAGTGGAAATTTTATAAAGGAATTCAATGATGTCAAATTATCACACCTTAGGAAACAACAAAATAGAGACACTAGATAAGTCTATTTATTAATAGTCCCATTCCTGTGCCTTCTACATTTGTCACTTGCTTTTTATAGAAGAAAGTAGATCCACATACTAACATAATAGGAAACTTAGGTGTTCAACAGTTTTGCAAGTTTTAAGTACTTAATTTTGCATTAGCCATTAAAAAATAAATTTAAAATACCCACCAAACAAAACAAACAACATACAACAAAGAGTGCCCTGAATCATTGAAGCTAAGAAATGAAGATAAGCAAAGATTTTAATTCAGATTTTGATAAGTACCACTTACAGAAGCAGCCTTCTCCAAAAATCTGTTTACTAATACAGATTAGTGGGCCCTATGCAGGTTTTAGTGCCATCATCCCTGCTGAGAGTGTATTGTTTTCATACTTTCAGTATGAATACCTATACTTTGAGTTCCAGTGATCAGAACTGTTAATCTATACATATTAGCACTAACAGACACAGATGTCCTGCAATAAAATTAGGAAAAAATATTTATCATCTATACTAAACTAAAACCTGTCCTGCCTTGGATCACCCATCACATTCCCAAATACAATATATAACTAAAACGCACTGTTGTAAGTTTATGTCACAAATAGAATAACTATATTACAGAAAGCTCAACACACATTTTCTTCTAACAAACTTGCCCGTTATTCATGTGCGGTGACACTTTTCACCCAGTGTAGTCATCTTCCTCACTACCAAACCTTCCTGTGTTATGCTTTTCGTTTTCACATATCTTAACTATCACAAGAGAAATTTGGTCAAATTAATACGACAGCTCTCATTTACCTGATATCAGGTAAAAAGCTGCAGAAACCCTGATACTGCACTGCTGGTGAAGGCCAGTATTAAACAGGCCAGTTTAGGACCATTATAGTTTGAATCTGTGGAAAGCCTTAAGTATATTTTTATAATAAAAATGAAACTTGAAAACACACCAGTGTCTTCAGATATTTTTTCTAGCATGCTTAGTATTACTAAGATACTTATAAATTATTAAGAAAGTTATAAATCACACAGGATATAAATAATAAAGGTCTGTTGCACAGCTGTGACTTACTGAAATTCAAATTCTTTAAAACTGAATTGCAACCTGGTCATCTGGAACTTTTACTATAAAATAAGGCCCAATCATATTTTAAGAAGAATATACCTTATGCATGAGTAACAGATTCTTCTAAGGTTAAGATTTTTGGAATAATGTTAAAAATGCCCTAAAATTTAACACTAAAAGCACCCTTTAAAATGTCCATTTGGTCGTGTTACAATAGTTTTTAAAAGCTGGAATAAAAATCAACCTTTTGCAAGTATGACTGAAAATTCCAAGACCTGAAATATTTTAATAGACAAATTGCAATTTTCAGATTTTTCTCTGATCCTCAGCCTCTCAAACCCCTGCTATCAGATGTGTCTTTAATAGACACGAGTTTTCAAGAGGGAGTTATGGTTAGAATGACTCTAAGGAAACAGCACAGCCAAAAATTAGCACCATGCTGAGTTAATGGTTCTGTTTCTGTTTAACAAAAAGGGTCAAGAGGTAAGTATTTGCAGCACTGTAACCAAAAGATGTGTGAAAATAAGAGGACTTGCATTCTGTGTAGAAAATAATTTCCTGCTCTGAATAGATAACATCTCATACCATGCTTGTGCTTTGTTAGGGACTCCTACATTTAATGTCATGTGTTATAACTGATTTAATAAATGGAGAGAATTATTAGCTCAGATACAGCGAAGGGCCTGGCCAAGCCTCCTGCTTGTCCATATTAATACATTGGAGTATTTAATAGTCTTTTGCTCAGGGTAGTTCTTGTGTCACATCTGAAGTGTCCATAGAAAGAAACAGAGGACAAGAGGCAAAATCAAGTATCAATAGTGCTTGAGAACAGCTGAAGATAAGACACTTAAGAGGTCAGATTTGGGTTTCAGACTTGTGAATTCATCTAAGGAGAAGATTTCATGTTAGAACAAGAGGACTAAAGCAACATATAAAAGTAGCCCTGTTGCACAGTGTCAGGGATTTAACTCAGTTCAGTATTATGACAGGTTATTCTACTTTGCCATACCCAAAGAAAGCTATAACATCTATTCAACAACTTTATTGACAACCTGGATGTGGGGATTGAGTCTACCCTCAGTAAATTTGCAGATGACACCAATTTTTTTAGCCTGGAGGAGACTCAGGGGGGATCTTGTTTCTCTCTACAACTCCCTGAAGGGAGGGTGTAGGCAGGTGGGGGTCAGGCTCTTCTCCCAGGCAACCAGGGACAGGAGGAAAGAGCATGGTCTGAAGCTGTGCCAGGGGAAGTTTGGGTTGCATATCAGGAATCACTTCCTGGCAGAGAGGTGATCAGCCATTGGGATGGGCTGCCCAGGGAGGTGGTGGAGTCACCGTCCCTGGATGTGTTTAAAGAAAAGCTGGATGTGGCACTTGGTGCCAGGGTCTGGCTGATGTGGTGGTGTTGGGCCATAGGCTGGACTTGATGATCTCAAAGGTCTTTTCCAGCCTCAGTGATTCTGTGACACAAAAAAGATTTTGAATACAAAGGTAAAGAAAGTAAGAAATAAATATTAAGATAAAATGGGAAAAAAACAATATATTATAAACTATCAAATCCACCCAAGTGAATGCGAGTTCAATACACCTATAATTTCAAGACAATTAACTGCAGCATTGACAAAAATAAATTTGTCGAATACATCTCACAATACTGAAAAACATACTCAGCTGAATAGAACAAACACAAAAGACACCACAAGTGTGTACCTAAGGATTCCCACTGCAAATTCCTGCCAAAAGAGATATTGTAAGTACAGAGATACATTCCCACTGATAAAAGGAGTTTTCAATTACATTCACTGTTAACTAATTAGCTGGGTGGCTGCTGCAGTCCACCCAGCATTTCATATTTATCATGTCAAGTGAGTTGAATAACAAAGGCTTATTTTGCATAGTTATAGCACATTATATCACCATGAAATACAATGTATATCAGTTGTAAGGAATGGCATCAATCAGTTGATAGTTGATAGACGCAGTGCTGGAGTTGCTGGAGTTTTTTGGGGTTTTGGTTCTTTGGTTGTTTTTTTGTTGTTTTGGGTTTTTTTAGAATTTTTAGGAATTGAAATATGAAAAAAGAGTAAAATGGTATTTGGGACAGTTAAGCTGAATTCACTAAGAAAAAAAAAGAAATCATCAAATTCTTATAGATTAAGAAACTATATTTTATTAAAGAAAAGACCTCAAGCATTTGAAAATTAGAACAAATTTCCTTTGTTGCCAATTTTAGGGATTTACAAGTTTGGTTTCCAGGTCACTTTTTTCTGCTGAAAGAACAGCTTGTCCTTAATCTTGAATTGAACAATTTAAGACTGAAGAGGAATCTATTTTGTGCAACTTTCCATGTATTTGAAAGTTAAAGAATACAACATACGTTTATATTTAAAACTATAAAATTAATCCAAATATTTTCTTCAATAATAATGTTGCAGCTTGTGCGTCTTTCTAAAAAAATAAAATTAAATTACTAAAACTTTTTAATAAGGGCTGAACTATTATATTCTGATTGTATAGTAACAGTTTTATGCCTTCTCCAATTCCCCATAAGCCTTTGAATTTCCCTTCATTTTCACCTGCCACACTGGCTTTCTCTCCTTTTTTCCAAAATTCTCTCAAATAACTCCTTTGCAGCTTAATAAGTTCTTTACTAAATGTGATGTTTTTAATTTATTTTTTTTTTGTCTGTCATTTAATAACTGTGGGACCATTAGCTTGTGTATGTCTTAATAACAATGATTTCTGCCTACCTGATTATTGGAATTTAAAGCTAGAACACTTATTTATTGATTTGCAGGAATCAGTGGATATCATCCCTGAAAACAATTTACATGAACTATCAGACTTATAAAAATAAATACAGTGAAAGCAGCATTTTACATCTTATGTTTTTAAAAAAATGTAATGCTATGCTTCCATGTTTACTTCATTTCATAATACTTTTTGCAAAATGCTCCCCCTGCAAAATGTGTGCAAAGCTGCACATAGTGAAATCATTTTGACATTTGCAAATGACAAAAAAAAAAAGATAAACTCAGAATCTTTCTGCTGTCTCTTATCCAAGATGTATCAGCTACATAGTCTGTTAAATCTATCACAAGAAAACTAAACAGTTCAGAAGATAGCCTAAAAAATGTGTATACAGTGTTTTGAAGACAGAAGATTGAGCAGGTAAGGAATTGTGAATAACTATCAAAATGGGCAAAAATTACATGCCCACTTTATGCTTAGAGTTGCTCTTTCAATCACATCAACTTTTTTTTTCAGTAACTGCTACTGGTTACAGTGACACAAAAACAACTGTAATGCAATGGACTTTTACTTAATCTGCTTTCCACAAGAACATGCAAATGCTTATGTATTTCTTTTATCTATGGCTAGCAGGGGTAACTCTATCAGCACAGATAAGTACCCAAATGACATTGTGAGTTCACCTTTCCCATGGTTAGATTCCAGGCTTTTTTTATTACTTGATTGTGCAAGGTCAAGACTTCACCTACAAGCTCAATTCTAAAACTCTTGCACGTTAAGTAGGTAAGTACCCGCACAAGGTATTTCTCAGAAATATGCTATAAAAATCTTATTTCAAAATAAAAATATATTTATAGGATAAATCAGAGCTATTATTTGGGACAGTACTCATGCATATGAGATTTTTGCTACATTTTTTTCTATCATATTGCTATTTAAGGGTGTGTAAGGGGCAGAGTTACACAGAAGAAAAATAGGATGTAACCGTAATACCAGCTTCATTAGAAAACTGTAAAAACATACACCATACAAGCACACACTTTAAACGAATAACAATGCACTAATTTTATCATGAATACTCATGAAATTCAGCCAATGACCATTCCACAAACGTGGAAGAAATTCAAGACCTATCATGGAAACTGTAGTTCCTCCTTTATCTACATTCATGCAATCTGCAGGTTAGAAATTCTTCGGGTGATTATAGACCATAAGGATTAGAAGCCCCCAAACATTCTACTGTTCTGAAAAGTCTAAAATCCTCCTTTTAAATCATTTATATTTCTGCATTTACAATTACTAAAGGCAGAGGTATTCTACAAATATGACATGCAAAAGAAATTGCTTGCGTCTTGTTTGCTTTAAATCTGATGTCTTAAACTTTTCTCTATTTCTTTATGGTACAACAAAGCACATAATCATTCACAATTTACATTAGTCATAACATTCTTGCATGTCCTACAATGTCTCCCTTCAATCATCCCTTAAGCAAGATGAATAATAATTTCTCTTTCCTTTTACGAACACCTCTAGATTTCTAACCATCATTGTCAATCTTCCTTGAACCTTCTCTGTTAAGCTTAATATGTATAGAACTTCATTTATTATTCAAAATACAGGCGTACAATGAATTTTTACAGTGGCAATGAGACATTTATCATGTTGCTGTCTCTTCCTTCACCGATAATTCCTAATACTCCATTTGCCTTCTGAGGTCTCTGAGCAGATGTTTTCACAGAAGGATCTCGAATGACTCCAAGCCTTCTTCCCTTCCTCTATGCTACCCTGGCCCAAGTGATAACCACTATTCTAGAGTTTTGAACTGTGAATGGATACTTGGTAGTCTCCTCTTCAATAACCTGATGCACCCCTGCAACACTGAATTTACCACCGAGTTAGTGTGACAAAATCATAGACTTGTTTGGGTTGGAAAAGAGTGACTTTAAGGTCATTGAATCCAACAATTAACCCAACACTGCCAAGTCCACTGCTAAACCATGTCCCTCAGCACCACTTCTACACATCTTTTAAATCCGTCCAGGAGTGGTAACTCCACCAATTCCCTAGGCAGCCTGCTCCAGGCATTGACAGCCCTTTCAGGGAAGAAATTGTCCCTCATGTTCAACCTAAACCTCCCCCAGGCACAACCTGAGGCCATTTCCTCTTGTTCTATTGCTTGTTCCTTTGGAGAAGAGACCGACTTTACTTGGCTCCAACCTTCTTTCAGGGAGTTGTAGAGAGAGAGAAGGTGCCCTGAGCCGCCTGTTCTTCAGGCTTAACAATCTAGTTCCCTCAGTTGTCCACAAATGTTACCCAATTGACTGTTCTTGTAACTAATAACTGGTTTGTTTGGTTGTTTGTTTTTTTTTGTTGTTTTGTTTTGTTTGGTTGGTTTTTTTTTTAAGAAAATGTTAAGTTTGAGGAGGGTGCTTTTCATTTTGAACCAAGTTTGGTCCCTAAGAATGACCAGATAAGTGGTTCTCTATCTTGCTGATTCCTTAACTAGCTGCTCCAAGAACTAATGATTTTGGAGTCTAAGCCCTCAACATGATGTCCAGTCTACATAGAAATAGATAAGGTAATTTCCAGAGTATCTAATTGCCTTTTCCAATCACAGACACTTTGACTAAAGTGGCTGGAAATCCAACATAATAGGACTAACACTGACAAGAGTTCTGTGCTCTAAAATTATTCCTTTGGCACCGAATGTCATTTCAGAGTTTCTACACATTTTTTGTACGGTAACTCCGTTACCTGATTTGACTCAATTTTGATTCTTACAAAAAAGCAGATGGCAAGACCAAGCCTGCTATTCCTGTATAATTTCCACTACAACATTACAGAGTTCATTGTAAACAGTAAGACCTATTGGCGACACCAGAAATTGTTTTCTGCGTGAGGAAACGGGCTAATCCTCTGACAAGTAAATGCATACTGGTTTGCTATTGATCCAAGGATCAACAAAAAGTAAAGCTGAAGAGGATCATTAGATATCTAGTTTAACTCACTGGAGTATATGTCATCCAAATATGCTAGGCAAAGAAGAATTCAGTTGGATTATAATATTTCAAATCCTCCCCATCTTATCCTCCCCAAAGAAACAAACCACAGTAAGACAATAAAAAAAGGCACAGGCCTTTTTACCTCAATGGTAAAGTATTCATTAGTAGACCAGTCTGGTGCTAGCAAAATGGTGCCAGAGAAAGGCAAAAGGAAATAAACAAGGTAAGCATAAAATTTTCCGTGCCCATCTAGACTGGGAGAAAAAAAAAAAAAATCACATTTTCATTTCTAGAAGTTGCCCCTGTAAATTGTTTGGGAGATACAGTACATAAGTGGGGTTCAAAAGGTACATTTTGAAGAGAGACCTTATTGTAGGCTTCCAGTATCTGAAGGAGGCCTACAAAAAAAGCTGGGGAGGGACTTTTTACAAGTGCTTGTAGTGATAGGACAAAGGCTAACGGATTCAAACTGGAAGAGAGGAGATTTAGATTATAAATTTGGAAGAAATTCTTCACTCTGAGGGTGGTGAGACACTGGCACAGGCTGCCCAGGGAAGTTGTGGATGCTCCCATCACTGAAAGTGTACAAGGTCAGGCTGGATGGGGCTTTGAGCAACCTGGTCTAGTGGGATGTGTCCCTGCCCATCGCAGGGGGATGGGAATGAGATTATCTTTAAGGTCCCTTCCTACCCAAACCATCTTATAATTCTGTGACTATTAGAAGACCTGGTCAAAATGTTTTAAGCCCTTTTGCAGGGGTGGCAGGGGAAATAAATTAAGCAGGTTTCTAGCATTAAAGTTAAAAATGAACTTCTAAAAAAGTAAAATTTAAAACTAAACTCAAAACCTGTGAATATTAAGATACTGTACTTGACTCCATCATGCAATTTGATAGCCCAGCTACCTATCCCCAGGAATCTGTCTTGACTCACCAGTCCTCCCATACACACTACTTGCACTCATTCATTTCTCAGATTGCCACCAAAGATGGGGACCTCATGGGTTTCAGCATAATCCTCCAGGGTAAACACAACAGAACAAGCAAACACATGGCAATATATGGAAAGGTTCAACATCCTTTCCCCAGCACTGGACACTGTTAAGATTTGGCTGGACAGGATGCTGGGCCATCTTTTTTAAACTGTGTTTTTGCCAAGAGAGGTTGGACCAGATGATCCTTGAGGTCCCTTCCAAGCTGGTATTCTATGATCATTCTGAACACATCATCACCTTTAGTCGTTGAATAAAGCCCAAGCTGTTACAGATGAAAAAGCTGAATACATCCCATCCCTCTTGGGGGTTCAATGCCTTTGGTGCACTGAGGAAAGGCAGGAGCCTCCTCAGGCTTCAGATACAAGCACCTTACCATCATCTTGTACAGCAGAAAAGAACCAAAGAAGCAGAGGAAATGGCTCAGAGATCCCTTTTATCATTCTCTTGTTCTGCCAAATCACTGATTAGTTTCTTTCAGACAATAATAAAAGATTTTGTTGCCAAGGTGACCTCATTTCTGAGAGCCCAGATCTCTTCCAGAGTGATTACATTTCCATGCTATAGCTCTGAAGGAAAAAAAAATCTTCAATGCTTGTATTTATTTTAATCTCTGCACTGATCTATAATTTTTAAAAAAGAAATTAGTTACACAATAAAAAAACCGAGTCAGTGGCTCATTAAAGTCACACAGAATCTTAATATCCCACTACATTTATAACAGACAGGCAGATTTTTCCAAACTCATGTAGTATGAAGACAAGACAGCAAGCAACAGATCAGTCACATACTGCTGAATGTCACTTACCTTCACCTTGGTGAAGGCAGAGAACAAAGGAACAATTCCTCTGCATTCCCCACATTTCAATTTACCCACTGAATAACACATTTGCTATGCCTTGAAACACTCACCTGAAGGGCCTGCTTTAGAAGATTGGATAACAATTATTGTCAGAGTGAGAAGCATTGTAAGCATGTTGAGATCCATGCCAGAAAACTTGTTTTTCCAGGAAGCCCAGAGAAAAAAAATAAGAAGCAGAGAATTTGTGATTTCGCTTACCACAATGAATATGGGCTTAAAAGATTCTTGCAGAAGCTAGAGCATAATATTCATTTTATGATTCTGAGCCGTTAATAGTCTGTAAGAACACCACTGGTTTTGGTTTATGGTTTGGTTATGTTTGGGTTTTTCCTTTAATAAAAATAAGGAACACAACACACAGAGAAAAAGACAAAAGAGAAGCAAGCATGGATGTTGTTCTAGAAACAATTGCCTGACCCAAACACACACGCAAACTTTCTACTGAATGAAACCAGTTTTCTAAGTCCCTCCAAAACAGCCGAGTTCCTAGTTAGCATGCTGTACTATAAGTAGGGGGGCTGAGGCTCACACCCTCTCCAAGCCGAGGATGTAACTAACTTTACCCCTCCTGGCCACATGTTCATGTGGTGAGGAGGCAGAGAGGAGCGACGAAATAACTGTGCTGATTATCAGTCACATCATCATCATCCTCACAAAAAAGAAAAATGAAAGGAATAGCAAAGCATAGTAGCCTCTGCCTAGAGCCTGGCCTGTCAGAAAAATGCCTTTTGGATAGAAAACAGTATTTCTGAACACAGAATTGGAAAGTCCTTATTCCTGATCACTATTTAAAAATCAAATGTTCTATTCAACATTGTGACTCCAGTCAAATCTTATCAGTGTGGCTTGTTACACAAGACAAAAGTAAGCACAACTAAATTATTTCCATTATACATCTTTGGATGCATTTTAAAATGTGTTAATTCTTCTCATCTTTGCATGGAACATGCAGACCTCACATAATTCCCAGAACACGACCAACATATAAAGGATGCTGCAGAATTTTTGCGTTGCTAAATATTAATACTGCAGCAGTTCATTTTAATTATTTATTACTTGACAGTATATCCTTTATTAATTAAATACATAGTGTTAGTAAAGAAGTTCAGTATGTAAATACTAACACCATGATTTAAAATTATGTTACTGTGGTTTTTCTAAGAATCCAATATTGGTGACAGTCTAATGATATGCTGTTTCCGTATTATACCACCATTAAATTTCAGTAAATTCTTTAAACTAATCAAATGTAGTTGGTTTCTGAAACAAAATTACACTGTCTTCCAATGCCACCTATGTCCACTTTTATTTCAAGTATGTCAGTCCTTGAGAAAGTGCCTTGGGAAAGACACATAGAATATTTTTGGATAGAGCTCTTTAAAAGACTAGTGATTTTAAACTGGAATTGGATTTTGTTTCTTTTTTTTTTTTTTTTTGCATGGATCAGAATACTTTTAAAATATTTGCAATCTCTTTTAAAGGCTTACATCACAAAAAAAAAAATAGGTAAAGAAGAACCTATTCTTATAGATCACATTTTCATAGTTTCCACATAGTTTACGTGACAAGTCAACACGTTTTAACTAGGTTAACTGAAAACACAACTCACACGGTACTGTCACATAATTCAAAGAACATTAGTGAGAAACAAGATATGGAAGCTTGTTTTAAAGGTGAGATCATGACTTCTAAATTAGCACTGCCAAACACAAACTAATGCAAATCAACTGTTCCAACAGATTTGCTAGTCAAGTACAGACAGACTGAGAAATCCGAACCATTCACAAGCTGAAACTATTCTCTAAAACAAAGATGGCTCTCATTAGTTTTTTATTTAACGAAAAAACAAGAGTTAACAGAACATTATTTTCCCTGGAACACACATAAATCAATCTCTCTATTGGAAATAACTAGCAGAGAACTTATCTGGCAAGTTTCCTTATGTTGTACTGACACAGGTAACGTAAGTTAATAACATATTTCTTTCTTGGCTTGTAGCCTTCAGGCTTCAATTTAAGCTAATTTATTTGCAAACTGCTATCACGTATTTGGAGGAGAGGGGCAGTATTCAACATACTTGGCAGGAACATAATTATATTGATAACTTTTAGAAGTAACTACAAATTGATATACTGAAAGTTTATGAGTGTTCTTGGGCATCATTTACATGTATGATTTTGTCTCATAACAGGCAAAAGCAAAATTAAACTCACAGGCAATGACAGAATAAACGTCACTCAGGTAAAACAACAAAAATCCCCTTTAAACCTCTAATGAACATTTAAAGAAATATTGCAAATTTAAACTATTTTTTGTTCTTTATTTTTTCTAAATAATTTAGAATAAATAAATGAATCCCCAGGTAGAAGACAAATGCAAGAGTATGTGAAGGTAAGACCATTAAGCCCTTGTGTAAATTCTACTTATGTTAATTATAACAAATATATACAAGTTTTGCAAAATATTTTTGGTCTCTTACAAAAATACTAAAATTTTTAAGCAGTAAAGAATTTGATGCGAACTAGCAGGTCTAGTTCTGCTTGGAAATTGCTGGCTAACATAAGCAAGTTAAATCTCTGATAAAATCTATGTAGTCATAAAATCAAAAAGCGAGAGAGAGTCATTCAATTTGGTAAAGCAGGAAACATCAAGAGAGGATGTTTTTTGTTGATTTCTATTTAATCATAGGTATATCATTCTGAAATATATTTTACTTACAGAATTCAGGGCTCACAGAAAGAACCAACACACATTTCTTCTATATTGAATTTACTTCACAAAGCTGTAAGACATTGTTTACAGCCAGTGTACTAAAGACTTTTTTTTACTTTTTGTAATTTCAGGAAAAAAACAAGATACTAGCACCATAACTCTCCTCCATTACATAAATCAGCAAAAGGGAAGTAAATGTCACAGAAGTACCCAATGTCTACTTTTATCTTAAAAAATGGCAGGGCTGTATGAGGAATCAACTGGGAGTTAACCGTACCTTTACACCATCTTTCTACAAGAAATCAGTATCCATTTCTAATGAATATCCTACTTTTGTGCTGCCTCATCAGTTGATGGGACTATCAGTTCTATTGCACTCTTCAAAATGCCAGAAATACAAACGTGTCAGCTGGAAACATACAGGAACTCTGAATGTCAAAAGGACTGTCGCTGTGACGAAGCTCTCTTAATTATCGTAGCATCATAAAATAATTCAGTCTGGCAGGGACTTCATAGGTCACCTATTCCAACCTCCTCCTCCAAGTAGGGTCAGCTACGAGGCCAAACCAGGTCACTCAGAGCTTTACCCAGTCTGGGCTTGAAAAGCAACATGGATGAAGATTGAACAACCCTTCTGGGCAACCTGTTCCAATGTCTGATTGTACTCTGGGAGGAAAACTGATAAATCTTGTTAAATGTTAACCCCTTAACTTCAGGAACATTTGCCATATTTCCTCAGAGTTCCCTGCCAGAAATTACAGGTGCTAGCTCACAACTCACCAAGGAAACAATCAGCGGGAAGATCAGCCCTTCTCTTAGGTGTAGACTTCCTTGGGCACTGTATTCCTTTACCTTCTTCAATTTTATTAAGTCCAAGACACTTTTAGCAAGGAAAGTTTATCAGGCCAAAAAAACCACGCACTATTTATGGGCAAGTAAACTTACACATATGTCCCTTAGGCACCATGGTGCAATAACAATAGTGATGAAAACCAGATACTGATTTCCATCCCCTAGTGCTCTCTATCCACAGAGCAGTATTTTAAAAGAGCTCACTGAAAATGTTTCTAAGTTCTAAAAAGGATCGGAAGAAATCAGGTTTTCACAATAGCAATGACCCACTTTTGGCCCTTTACTTATTTAAAGAAAATAAATATACCAGGATAGAAATAACATTTCTAGAATCTAGAGGAAAATTAGAGGTTTATCTATTTATTTTCCTCTATATATTTATATTTTAATAAAATATATATTTTATTTTGATCTTAAATAGGTCCCCCAAAACCATCAAATTTCAGATATGAGCAAGATAGAAAAAAAATTAAGGCTGTTATAAAGCAAAACCAGATCAGTTAATAACTTCTCTCAACTGTACTTTGTACCATCCCCCTCAAAGTGATCCCAGGTGCCAGACACTTTAATATCATAAAGTGACAGGCTAAGGTTGCATTTCATATCCCAGTGTCAGGCTCCTTCTGCTCCCTTTCAGCTGGGGTCTTCACACATTATGTTCCAGGTAGATCTTGTCAGTCATACATCAGGAAATTTGGAAACGAGACAGGGAAATGAAAATGACTCTACGAAGAGTAATACAGACATCAAGATCGAGATGAAAATTTTAAGAACTGTTCTGAATTCTTAATAACTCTTTCAAAAGGTCATTTAGTAACACTGAAAGCCCTTCTTCCACAAAGGCAAACTGAATGAAATAAACCCCACACAGTTTAGTACTTTGTTTTTCCCCAAACTTACTACGTTAGCTAAAATATGACCTTTTGCCTTATGTGGTATATATGGCAAAATGTGCATATCGTATATAATTTCATTTGCAGGAATGAAATGAAAAAAATCTACCATCCTGCCTCTTCTTTTTGGTTTTTTTTTTTGTTTTTGTTTTTGAAGGGTCGCAGTTCACAAATCTATGCAAAAGAAGTGCTGAGAACATGAACTGAAGAACTGGGCACTATAACTATCCATATAGTTCTGAAGTCCAATCTTTTAGTAGATCCATAACCCTCTTCTTGGGTTAGGCTATGACAACCCCACAAAGGATGCAAGTTTCTCCCTTCTTTGGGTTCACAAAATCCAATTATAGCAACCCTTAGCAGAATGTCATTAATCAGAACAGCCATAAGAAATGCCTTTGCAAAGGCCTTTGCTATCCAGCAAAACAACGAAAGCAAAATTTTCATCTCAAGTAATGATTTGGATGTCCAGACTCATATAATAAACTTCTTTCATGAGGTATTCAGATAAAAGGTCAATAAGAAAGCCAAGAGTTTCTGGAAGACAAGGCTGCTAGTCAAGGGGAAATACCGTGTTTCAAGAAGAGCGTTGAGTAATTCAAGCGAAGACAGTATTTTTTTTCTTTTATTTAAGAAAATAATTAAACAAAATAAGAAGTATCTCAAGGTGACGGATCCTGTTGTGATTACTGGGAGTTGTACTTTGGATTGGCAATGTTGGGGCGTTGTATAAACCACATTAACGGGGGACCTCATTTCAGCCTTTTACCATAAAGCCTGTCATAAAAGCCTGTGGAAGTTCTAAAAACCAGGTACTTAAGCCTAATGCTTTCAGAGACTTCATCTATTATCTCTGTCTCCACCCACTCCTTGTCCTTCTAGGCTCTGAATCAGATAAAACACACACATATATTGCTATATATCAGGATGTATGTTAATGTCAAGCTGCTGCCTGAAGTTTGAGCTTTAAAAAAGTTATCATACTTTCCAACCCCTTATTATCTCTATTTTCCACAGTCAGGACAGATACAGGGGGAGAATAGCACACTGTGACAAGAGCACAAGCTCTCTGATTTAGGATGAGGGCTGTAAACACAATGCAGCTGTTTTCGGGTGGTTTTTTACTTGCTTTTTTCTTTGTTTATGGGTTTGTTTGGCTTTTGCTTGCTTCCTTTCAAGTTTATTATCTAAAAAAATAATGTCTCCAAGTTAATGAAAAAATTATATTCCTCTTCAAAGGCTCCCCTGCTAACCAACTCTGCAAGTGGTGCAAAACCTTCAGCATCCCTGGGGGAATTTAAAAGACATGCAGACATGATGCTGAGGAACATGGTTTAGTATCCACGATTCCAACCTAAATGATTCTATGATTCCGTGATTCTATCTTATTTACAACGACACATTTCCAGTCCTCACTAATGTTAATTAATTTCTCTCTCAAATTAAAATGTGTTTGTTATTTATTTTCATATTACCCAATCTTTCTAGCTATGATGCCCTTTCCAATTTATCCTTCTTCAGTTGTCATTATTGGGCCCCCCATGCAAGCCAAAATGTGCATGAGGATCTGAAAACATGATCCTATTATCTGCTCATATGGTAACAGGGTATTAAAGACCCTTCCAAATACTGAAAATGGAACCCGAAAAAAGTCAAGATAATTATTTCTATGAGCAACATATGAATTGCAAATGCTTTACGAGTTAAATTGCCCTCAGTAGCTTGATATTTGTGTAGGTGTGTCGTGGTTTAGGGTCAGGGCAGCCCCTTAAACCTATAACAGACACTCTCTGTTAACCCCCCTCCCTCCCCAAAGGGGAAGAGAAAGGGAATAAGGGAGAGAGACTTAGATTAGAAAAGGAAACTAGAACAGCTTTAATGAAAAGGAAAATAATAATTATAAAAATGGAATATATACAAATATATAACAAAACCAGTATCGAACCCAACCCCCCTGATGGTAATTACATCACCGTCACCACTGATGTTGAGCAGGCTTCGGGGGAGTCCCAGACTGGGCCCCGCAGCAGACGGGAGCTGTGTTCAGGAGCTGGATTCTGGTACCGGGTTCAGGAACACGCAGATCGGGATCGAAGGCAGAATGGACAGAGTCCTCCTTGGGTGCTCCGAGGAAGGAACCAAAAGAGGACCCAAGCCGAGCCAAGCAAAAGCTGGCAAAGCAGCCCAAGAGGGGAGAGAAGAGCCCAGAGACCCTTCAGGTCCCCCAGCTCTAGACCAAATATGGCGTATATGGGATGGAATACCTCCTGGTCAGTTTAGAGTCACCCGTCCTGTCCGCTCCTCCCTGAAGGTGCAGCCTTTCACCCTCTGCACCCCCCAGTGTGGTACACAGGACCCAGCAGTGGCCTTGGTCTGCATACCAATCCTTGGTAGTAACTCTAAACATAAGGTGTTATCACTGCTAGAAGCAGGCACTGTCTGTGAAAACAGGCTGCTAACTTCAGAAAGTGCAGTTAATCAGAAGAACCAAACTGGAAAGTAAAATTACTGAACAGAATTAGTTCTGTTTTCACTCAAACCAGGACAAGGTGGTAACATTTCTACCCTATGACATCAAATATATAGACTATATTTCTTTGTTGGTCCAGGGCTTGTTTTATTTATTAATTTTAAACAAACTTACAATTACTCAGTGACAGAAATAAACAAGAGGAGTTTCCTATCCAAAGTAATTCTGCATGTTGCTTAACTATTTAGTATTTCAAGGTCCTGAAAATTTCAGATATGCTGTATTTGTGTAAGCAACAAAACGGGGCCAGTTTTACATTTTCTCAACAAAAAGTTAACTTTTTTTTTGTGTGTGTGTCTATCACCACAGATGTAAAGATATTTAAGAAACTTTGTTAAGCATTTTGTAGAATATAAATTTCACAATTTAAAACTGCATTTAGAGATGCCCTTATTTTAGGAACTTTTTGTTGAGAATCAGAGAGAAAGGTTATCTGATAGCTGATACACAAGAAGTATTGCTACAACAAATATCTACATTTATTTATAACTCTTTGTAATTGAACATTACAAAACTAGAAAACTGGTTTGTATTATATTCTTCGTGGACGCCACTATTTCTGAAGATAGATTTAATTTCATTTCCATCAGCTGGCGTTGCACTTCAGTTATTATAGTTCCAAAAGGGTTTAATAAAATGTCACCGCACCGCTACACTAGTCAGGAACAATGTTACAAAATCAATAGCATGGTTCGGCTATTCTTGGCATTCATAACAGTTATAGCTGATTTTATACAAATAGGGAGTGCTAACTGTATTAAGGTTTCTTCCCCTTATATCCTCTAGTTTTCAACTTCCTATGATATTGAAAAAACTCAGCTGTTTAACAGAAATTCTGCACGTTTGGTTCTAAATAGTGTTTCTTTCAGAAAGTGTGATAGCTGTTGCCTTTCTGAATAGACAAAACAAAAGATGCAGAAGACAGCAAATTTAATTCAATTTAACCTTTATACTATGCATCATGGAAAGCTTTCTTTTATCAGATTCTTATTTGGGTTCAATAATGACAATGAGGCAGGCAACGAAGCAGTGCTTGAGAGGTCACAAAAATGATCCAGCCTACGCAAAGCTCTATCAGAAATCAAACCTTAACACCTCCTTCAGCAAGCTCCCTGTGCCTTGTTTCTGCAGCAAGGTAGAAATCTGGATTATCTCAGCAGAGAAGGGCAACAAAGCTGGTGAAAGGGCTGGAAAGCATGCCCTATGAAGAACATCTGTGGGAACTGGGTTTGTTTAGTCTAGAGAAGAGGGGGCTGAGAGGAGACCTTATTGCCCTCTACAACTACCTAAAAGGAGGTTGTAGCAAGGCTGGTGTTGGTCTCTTCTCTCAAATTAGTAATGATAGGACGAGGCGGAATGGGCTCAAGTTGCATCAGGGGAGGTTTAGATAGATATTAGGAGGAAATTCTTCACTGAGAGGGTAGTCAGGCACTGAAACAGGATGCCCAGGGAGGTGGAATCACCATCCCTGGAGGTGTTTAAAGACAGAATAGATGTGGTGCTTTAGGATATGGTGTAGTGGTTAGAGAAATGCTAGGACAAAGGTTGGACTTGATGACCCTGGAGGTCCTTTCCAACCATAATCATTCTATGATTCTATGATCCTTGAGGTCCCTTCCAACCTGGTATTCTATGATTCTATGATTCCCAAATATTCAAACTGGCAGGTTCTTTCCTGCCAAGGCAAAAATTATTCAGGATGCACTTGAAAAACATCAGGCTTAAAGTTGACAAAGAAGATGTATATAATTAAGGCCTCATACTCATTATCCAATGTCATCATGAATACACCTTAAAGTGTTTTTATTTGCTACCTTTATTACTATGAATTTCAAAGAACTGTATTTCACTGAAGAGTTGGTAAGAACTGATTACTCTCTTCCAGATACAACAGTTCACTAAAATAATAGTTATGGCAAACTGGCTTCAGGCTGAAATAAAACAAACTAATGTGGTCTGTGACTCTGCGTGTGCAGGTGTCAGGGAGAGACACCTGTAAAGATACGACAACTCATTACTGGAATGCAGACACAGCAAATGCAATCAAAGAGCTCCTGCCAGCTGATCCAAACACTAGTCGCAGGTTATTAATTTGACTCTTTAATTATCATTTAACAAGATTAAAATATACTAGACATGATATTAAAGATGTTGCCATGGCAAAACCTATTGGAGTGTCTTATCACGAATTGGGATAGAAAAAGGTAGAGGCCATGTTTTAACATAATAGATATGAACAGCAAAAAAAAAACCTCTCAATTTATTTGCTGTTTTCTTCCTTCTTGCTTTCTTAGATCCACCCTGCAATGACATACAATTGTAATCAAAGCATTAAATAAATATCCCTCCTTTTCTTCCATGATGAAAATTTAAAAGTAAAATCAGTGAGAAATTATTTTAATGACCACAGTACTGAGGGACTTCTAAATTTATTGTAGCACATTTTGAAGAGATGCTCCTTCTTTAAGTATAGTCCATGAGATTATAATTCTGCATTTCATAGAGTCACTCTGTTCTGCCTTAGATCAGAGCATGCAGATCACTACCCAAACACCTGTATGCATTGGATAAATGTTAATGTATTCTGTCAAAACCAGATTACCTTCCACTCTAAATTATTCAATGTCATTATCCATATCAGCCATCTGCAAGCCTAATGCCCTTGTGTTCAAAATTCTGAGTGCCTGCTGTATTATTTTTGTTTTACATTCCTGCATAAATCCATTAAACTCAATATGTTACAGCAAATTCACAAAATCAAATGCAATCTGCTGGCCTATAAAACACCGGTTACTGAAAATCGAAGGATTTAATATAGTAACAATTCAAGAAGTCACTAAACAGTGTTTGTGGGCTGAAGGTCAAACCACGTGCTAAGAAACAGGTTAGATAATCCATTCTGTAAAACGAGGTATTTGCTATACATAGAGTGGCCTTGAACCCACTCCTGTATTTCATATCTAATAAAAATCTGAACAGTTGGTCTGATTGGATTTTAAGTGATGCAAATTTGGAAATCAAATAGGCAGACTCCCTTTAGACTCGGTCTATTTAAACCATAATTGTGAAGAACTGCAGATTACATTTACAGTGCTACTGAATTCTCAAGAGATTCAGTAAGAATTTTACAGAAGGAAAAGTATCTACCATTTTAAATTTATTATTAACAAATAGTACACAGCATATGACTCTCTATCACTTCGTTATTACAATTTAGTTTACACGGCAGTAAAAATGTAACCACTCTTCAGTGGTTGGAATGCTCTTTAGTTTTCATAGTCATTTAATTATATGGCTTGACAGAAACCAGTTATACTATTGTCATTCTGCTAGGCTGGCAACACTAAATAAAGAGTAAAAATACCACTTACATTTCCCAGACTACAAATTAAGGTACGATTTAGAGATGAGATTCACATTCTCAATTGGAACGTAGAAGTTTTACCTTCACAAATAAATCTTAAAAGCAACAGTAGACTTGAATATAACTTTCTTCCTAACACTTAATATTCAGTGAGACACTTCAATTGTCTTTGGTTAAGAGACAGAAGCTAAAAATGTGAGATGCATGCACGCCCTGCCTTTAATACATTGCAAAACGTGAACTTGGAAATACGAGCTCAAATCAGGATAAAAGAGAAAAACACATCATCTTTCTCACTGTGATTAGTATCTCTATCAGAAAACATCCCATGTCCTAGTTCTTGATGAGCACTGGAGAAATCACAACAGTGTTAAGATTTTCTTGCACTTTCATATTGAACATTCATTTATTTTTCTCATGTTTAGACACTGTTTTTATCCCTCCTCTCTGAAGAAAAGTTATCTTGTGCAGTTTTGGCCTTGATTCCGACTTTACTTAGAGGAAAACCATTTTACTGAAGTAAAGCTATACTAAACATTTTATAATATTTTCTGACAAAGAAAAGTGCATTGCCCATGTCTTCATTCTGATTACACAATGCAGCTACTCTAAAGATGTTTAACCAGGTCTTCTAACTTTTTCTATCAGGTTTTCTTTTAACACAGTTTGTTCAAGAACAAGATTACAGGGTTCCAGACCATGTCCCACTCCGTATCTTCACAGGTAATTTTCGGCAGATTTCCCACAGTAGGAAATTACACCACTTTGGAAGTTACTGGTGCTAGTCAGAGGCAGGTATAGCAGGAAAACAGTAGCAGGTAGAAATTAAGTGAGCAAATGTCAATGTGTTAGGCTTCACACATTTTGGAGATGTGATGCAGCACAGAATCATAGAATGCTTTGGGTAGAAAGTGACCTTTAAAGGTCACCTAGTCCAACCCCCCCTGCAGTGAGAAGGGACATCTGCAGCTAGAGCAGGTTACATGTTCTGTTTTATTTTAGTATTCAAAATGTAAATCAGTGCAGGTTAAAGTTGATCATGTCTACAAGACGGGGTGCAGGTAAAAGTTGATAATATGTACAAAACATGGTGCAAAAGAGTTTTAGTAAAATGCAAGACTTTTCACATCTTTTATTTACTTAATGACTCCATTTTTTGTCTTCCTAATTAATACTGGACTAAAGAGCTTGCAAAAATCATGGGGGGGGGATTTGGGGGTTTTGTGTGAGGTTTCTTTTTTTTCCTTATTTTATTTTGCTATTTAAAAAAAGGAGGGTGAAAAAAAAAGGTGAAAATGATGCAAAATAGCTACTCTAGAGACCTGTGTAAATCCCTTAAAATCTTAACGCTCTACAATCTGTTTAAGTAAGGATCCCAGATTATTCACTGTTAAACAGCAAATATCACCTTTGGTTCAGGAACTCCCTGAATCATAAGTTGCTGTAGGCTAAGATAATAAATTTTGCAAAGAAGTAGCACAATCACAGTATTTTTGTCATCCCCTGTGACTATTATCAAAGATAAGATACTAGGCCAGATAAAGCTTTATTCTGAGACATTTTCTGTTCTTATTGCCCCAAATGTAGCCACCTTCTTTGAAGAAAAGACCAATTTTCAGTGCTAAGAGACTATATATAATTATCTAACATCAGTGCAATAAACTCCCATAAGACATGAGCAAATCATCTTATGAAGGTACTCACAGTAACAGACAATTTTCTACATCAAAATTTCATTCAAATGTGGGATTGCTGAAGAGCCCATGGGTGCTCATTTGCACAATATGTTTGAAACACGCTCTCCAAACCACCTTGCTGACTGACATCCCTCATAAACTGCCCTCTTTTTAAGTGTTGTTCTCTTTAGGGCTGTTTTCCAGACAGATTTTTATGTAATTTCCAAACTTGCTTTGCATATGATTTAGTCCCTAGTGAAAGAAAAGCATTCACAGAAAATAATCCTGGCCACTTAAAATACAGTACGCTCTGAGGGTATCAATCTCTTTCAACTGACTTGGAGGAATCCACAATGACCTGGTTCTTAACTTACGTGCCTGAAAAAGGTTTCTTCAACGATATGAATCCAGGCCCAAATGAGCAACTATTCCTCACAAATAAGCAAAAATTCTGTGAAGAAAATTCATATTAAAAAGCAAATATTCTTCTTGAATTGTTACCCATTCAGACTCATACTACTTCTGCATTACATAAGTCCTTTCCTATGCACTCAGGTGAGGCAATAAGAACAGGTTTTGATTAATTATCTATTGAAACAAAATCCAATATAAAGACAATCAAAATATCTTTCTGCCCAAAACAGTTTCCAGGGAGGATCTAAGAGACTCTCATCACTATAAACCAGAAAAAAGGAGAAATTTATATAAACCCCTAAGTACAGAATCATCTTAGTATTTTATCTTTCAAGGAAAAATTGTTTTACACCTTCCTAGAAAAAGCTGTCCGAAGAGAAGAGAAGGATAAAGAAAAGCAATTTGCCTAAAAATCTAAATCACAATAATGCAGTTAGACTATTGTGGGTTTCACCATCTGGCTTTGTGGCTCATTAGTAAAGAAATGACCCCTATGCATAGAACACAGTTGGGTCATTCCAAGCTAACGAGCCTTCAAGTTTTATTGTTCAGTACATACAAATGGTTAGATACAGATCTACTTCGTCAGTCTAGTCTTACACACTGGCAATCAGGCATACCTTTTATTTATTCATTTATTTACACTGAAAGGAGAGAAGTAAATTATGTTCAAAGGTGGGGTAGATTTCTTTAAACAATGCTCCTTAAAAAAAAAAAAGCCTCTGTATTTCTGCTTCAAAATGTATTTCACCAGTTAAAACCATGATACAAAATGGAAAAAAAAATACTTTATGTTTTGGTTTTTTAGACATCTGATTTCATAATTTTAATTTAAATTCACACTGACAAAATGCTTACAATTGAACATTTGGATTAATCATGATGTCTATCCATGCAGAACACATCAGGATGAACCAGCTGCCATAAAACCCAAGACCCAAAACTAACAATGTCTATAATTCCATTTTAAACCTTGAGAATTAGCCTTACTGCCTTTCCTGGGCATAGCTACATTCTGAGAGTCAGGCATTTTATACTCCTGACTGAATCCCTTACACATCTGTGTAATAATGAATGACTCTTCATGGGATTTGGCTCTATGGTCCTCATTCTATAAACAGAAACCAAAAGTCCTGTATGAGACATAAGGGTTTGTGCTCTCCTACCTAGTCAGAAGAATAAGACAATTTTGTGATGAACTAAAATATTTATGACCAATACCAACAAAAAGTAATTCCTCCTCCCACTTTCTTTCTCTTGTAAGATGTTATGTAGGAAATTAAGGAAAAAAACCCCAGCTACTTACTCTTTTTGAATACTCACTGCTACTATGGAGTCTTACTCATGACACAGATCCATGGTTTTACTTTTATCATAAATTATTCACATTAAGCTCTGTTGTGAGGCCTTTATTGATTAAACATATTGTTCAGCTTTAAATGATTAAAACAAAAAATGCGCTTATAGATAAAATAATGGAATAACAAATAAATTCAAGTGCTTGAATTTTGTAACTTTAACAATTTTTACTCATCTGAATGCACCTGAATGGAAGTCAGAAGGAACCTACCAGTAAAATCATCACCCATCCAATAAAAAAGTTCTACTGAGCAAAATCATCATAATGTAGTTCACAGAGAAAAGAAATACACAAGCAAGTGTTCCGGCCATTTCACACAACAGCAGCTTCTGCTCTGTTCCATAAGAAACAAAAACTCAACCATTCAATAGCCTCAGGAAATTTCCTGAGTGAATGGTCCCACCAGCTTGGGAAAACTCAGCTTTGGAACTTTTTGCTTGTTTTCTTTTCCTCCAAAACGCTATAATAATATAGAAATAATGCAATTTTCTCCAGTTTTGGGGTTTACAGTGCTCCCGATAATGTGATTGTGTGTTTAATGTGATTATGTTAGGTACCAGTGTTCATCTTGCCCATCACTGCCAATCCCTTTCTACTCCACCATGACATCTCTTTTCAAAATAAGATTGCATGGTGTTTAATACAATAGCATTAAAGAGAACCAATGGTTTCATTATGTTAATATATCTTTGGTTAATTCTACCTTATCCACTTATTCAGTTTACCCAATTAAAACCTAATTTATCTGGTCCCAGGATTCAAACACTATCTGGCAATGTATTTGACAGCCTTATAGTAACTACATTACTACACATCATGCCCCAAGGTATTTTAGATCATGTCAGAAAGAGCTCAGTCATTGGCCACTTAAGCTACGGTATTGTCTTTTGGGGATCCCTGATTTTACATTATGTATAAGTTTAATTGCAATGTTAATACATAATTACAGTTACAACGCATCCATCTGGGCTGTTACTCTCCTAGTATTGTTTTGTTTTTCTTTTCACATAATTGCTTAACAAATGAAAGAATTGGTCAAGGTAGCAGCCAATTAATCTGACAAAACAAAATAAATATATATATATAAAATAAAATCTACATAACATATGCATCATGAAAATGTGTGTTTGATGTGTTACCCTAAACTTAAGCATACTTAGTTTACAAAATACATAAGCTTAAAGCTTTATTATACACAAATTGACTTGGCAAAATGTTTCATTTCATTCTGGTGAAGCCATAAGCATGCTAAAATATTTTAAATGGTTGCAGTAGCGGTTAAAAGGAAGGGCTCTCATGAAGTTTCCAAATGCTTTTAAATGTTATGACAGCTGGATCGATACTTAAAACTCCAAAAACAATCCAGACAAAAGGAAAATTATTTATACCTCCAGTTCAGTCATCTTAAAAGAAATGAAATAATTCTCTTTGACTCCTACTTTTTCACTAAGGAAGTTTGAGGGATCTGATTACAGTAGAGATGATTTTTCTACCTTTTATTTCTCAAGTAAAAAAATACAATAATTAACCATGCATCCCCACTTCTGGCTAACACACAGTTCTAGAAAAAGTGGCAAGTTACTGTGTCACAAGACAAGATGTCCTTGCATTTCTACTATATTTTGAAAGTCATACAATAGTTTCCCAGGTCAAATATGAAATCCCATTACACATTGATATATCTCATTTCACAGTATCATATTTCACTGTTATAGAGAGCAACATGAAAATTTTAGCTTGTATTATAATGCATACACGCTTGAGGTGTGCATCGTATGGCTACATCCGAAATAATTTCAGAAGGGCTTACCCTTTGTCCAACAAATTCCTTATAGAAATCAAAATATCAACGCCGATTATAAATACAAGCAGAACTTAACACCTCATACCTATTTCATAGTTCATCATTAATTTGATTAAAATAGATTTTCTTCTTCCCCCCCCCCCAGATAACTTTTTTTCTTCCTAAAGATTCCACAAACACTAACTAGGCAACCTCTTCAATTTCTCTATTGTTACCTTTTCTTTGATTACAGCTATAGCACATCAGCATGTAGCTCTTTAGTGATGCACAAAAGATTTCTGGTGTGCAATCGTGCCCTCTTCTGGACATCTCACGCCATCATTTCAGATGACAATTCTCTCAATTATATTGAAATCTTCTACTCACTTGTAGTGCCTTGTTCTCACTTGTAAAAACATTCCTCGTGTAAACAACAGACAAATAATGAAACCAATGCAAGGTACATGAAGTGCAGGTTGACACACACTGCTGTAATTTGCTACCTTTGACTGCTAATCTAAGTGTAAATACTATAATGACTCTACTAATATGAAAAGAGTTTTGACCTTTGCCTGCCGTAAAGTGTATCCTTGACTATCAAACAATGATGTAATGTACTAAATGGGACAAATTTTACTTCATGTTCTAGCTTTCCCTTATTTTGATGTGACTTCCTACCACCCCTTAATGAGTCATAGAATCATGGAATAGTTTGAGTTGGAAAGGACCTTTAAAGGTCATCTATTCCCACCTTCTTGCAGTGAGCAGGGACATCTAAAACTGCAGCAGGTTCCTTACAGCCCTGGCTAACATGACCTTGAAGGTTCCCAGGGATGGGGCATCGACCACCTCTCTCAGCAACCTGGGCTAGGGTCTCACAACTCTCATCATAGAATAAGAGGAAGGAACCTCTGGAGACCATCTAGTCCAACTCCCCTGTCAAAGCAGGTTCCCTTAAAGTGGGTTCCACAGGAACACATCCAGGCAGGTTTTGAAAGCCTCCAGAGAAGGAGGTTCCACAGCTTCTCTGGGCAACCTGTGCCAGGGCTCCAATACCTTCATAGGAAAGAGATTTCTCCTTAGGTTTAAGCAGAACTTAGTGTTTCAGTTTGTGTCCATTGCCCCTTGACCTAACACTGGGGCATCACTGAAAAGTAAATTGTAAAATAATTCTTCCTTATATCCATTCTAAACCTCTCCTCTTTTAGTTTAAAACCATCACTCCTTGTCCCATCACAACAGACCTTGCTAAAAAGACTGTCCCAATCCTTCTTATTGACCCCTTTTAAGTACTGAAAGGCCACAATAAGTTCTCCGCAGTGCCGTCTCTGAACAACCCCAACTCTCTCAGTGTGTCATTATAGGAGAGGTACTACAACCATCTGATCATAACAAGAAAGAAGAAAGTGCTGAGAACTCATTTCAGTAGGTCTGTGCTTATTTCATTTCTGATGCATTTTCGATCGCTCTTTATGCATTATGAATATTTTTCTTGACATCCGAAAGGATACAATGCACAATGGTGTTTATCTGGACTGTGCAAATATTGAAAGTAAGATCCATACACCAAAAGCAGGTACACAGAGATAATAATTATATTGCTATCAGTGTAGTATAAAATGCATTAAAAAATTCTCTCATACTGATATTGACTTGCAGACATGGAAAAATAACAAATTAATGACCCGTAAGGGCTAACTTCAGAACAAATAAAAATTATAGAAGTCATTAATCATGCTATATACACAAAATTGATAAAGCACTTTTCTACAGGTGAACAAATAGCTTTCACAACATTATTTTCAGATAGTCTAAGCTTGCAAACATTAAGGCAATGCTCTCCAGCATATTAAAAGTCATTACTTCTGTGAGAACACACTTTAGAAAAAAATCCCAATACTAATTATAACAAAATAATGAGCTAAAACCTGAAAAATCACTGGGAGAAAATACCCAGTTATAGCAAAAATTCAGTACAAGTACTGAGAAGATTCAGGTCATGTTTAAAGAGGAAGAAATTAAATTGAGAGAAATCTTGTGTCTGAATAGATAGACTTGATGCACACCCTCCAAAAGTCAAACACAATAATTATACAAACACTGCAATATTATCACAGGCTTTTTTTAATACATGAACCTAGAAAATCAGTGATTTTTCTGAGCAAGTAACTTCACCTCCAGGCCCGTGCCTTAACCACCAGCCGTGCCCTCCTACCATGAGAAAGAGCAAAGAAAGGAACAAATATAATTTCTAGAATTCTCCTGTACATTTTTATAAGTCATAGAACTTATGGCATATTATAGTTTGCCTTGAAAGACAAAGAGCAAAAAGGAGGCACCTATAAAACATTCTTCAGTGGACACCACCAGGGAAAAGCTATCCGCATTGTGGTTTAGAAACAGCATTTCTACAAATATTAATCAAGTAAATTTAAAAATCTACTTGTCCGAACCGATGAAACACCACAGGGCTGTGTAAATTTGCAACCACTAGAACCTGGACTCAAAACAAATTGTTAGCATGTTTGTCATTTCCAAGTCATAAAGTCCCACTTTCACACAGAGCTTTTCTATTTATTTCTGATGGAAAACCAAAAAACTCTAAACATAGATTTGCAAAATGAGAACATACAGGAATGAACAAATAAATCAAACCTCACTTGTGCGATTGCAAGCGGCGCAGCATTTCTGTAAATCTATCAAAAATACTGGGCAGTCCCCAGGAGTCCCTGATGGTATCATCAAAAAAGGAGACAGAAGGTTCCTTAAAAGGTGGCTGAAGTTATATGGTAGGTAGCATACTTAGGCAGTGATTTATGAACAGTCATGAAAAGTCGAGGCACTCAGGAGGGATGCATAAATGCAAAGAAACCTAAGCTGACTGATGCTGCGACACACCATAAAACATTTGCCCAATTGGGAACACATCCTATTCCTCCAGTCACAACTGCGGCATTTCTACTTGTTTCTTCCAAGTTAGGAAAGACAAAACTGCTCATGTAGCCTCTAAAAGAGCAAAGTGAGTAGCAAAATAGCTTATCTCCAGCTTGAAATGCTGTAGGAAACTTTAAACAAGCCATTGTCGTCTAAAATTATTCAGAAAGCCTGTAACTCAACAAAGGTACCAACAACAACAACAAAAAAAAAATCGCCCTGTTGAGTCAGTCATGCCTAAATCAGTGGATGCTGATAACCCAGCAGTCACTCTCTCGTCACTCATCCCTGATTTCCCATCTCAGGACAGCTAAGGACATTTCTGTCTCATAACTGTCATTGACTGCTCACTGTCACTCAGATTAACCATATGCAAGTCAGCACCAGAACTGAAACGTACACAAGAATTATTACTTTTCCCTTAAATATGAATTCAGATGGAGCTGTTAAATATGGAAGCTGACAGTTATCTTGAGAGTATATAGATTTTCATTTGCTATCATGTTTTCCAGTCTCCAATCCAGCACAATAACTTCAGCTGTCCGTTAAGGACATTTCATCTTCATTTACTGCAGCACTATAATTTCACTTTGAGCAATTCAAATTTTTTGCTGATCTATTTGTGAAGAAAAACTGTCCGTAGACTTGTGCTTCCTTGTCTGTTCTCATATTTTGCATTTTCAAGATACAACATTTTCTTCTCTGTAGGAAACAGGAATTAGAGCCTATAGAAGCTTGGTTATAGTGAACAGACATCAGAAACTGGCAGTTACTTTAGAGAAAAAGATTACAAAGAGCAAACAATAAGCAGTCCTATTTCTATGGTAATATCAGTAAAATATTAATAAATGAAAAGCATATATCCTGCAGCTCTCTAATCATCATGTCTAAACATTAAATCATGAGTAGCAATATAAGGATTTCATAAAGGACTGTTCATTTCACTTGGATACATAGAAATATTCCCTGACCCAAAACCCAATTATGGCAAAAACAAACCCCAAGTTCTTCTGAAATGTTGGCAGTGGCTGGGAGCAGAAGCACTGGGTGAGAGGAAGAGGAAGTCATGAGAATGAAGGTTAGCTTAATAATAAACCCAAAGGTTTAAGAAGATAAACTTGTACTTGAACAAGAAATGCCTTTTCAAATGCAGACTTGGATTAATACCAAGCCAGTATTCAAATAATTACAGTGCTCTTTAATAGTCATGGTCTTACTCATTTGGCAACTGCTTTTGAAATTTCCCTTTGATACATCCCAGGAACCGAAAATTCAGTCTGTCTCTGCTTGGAAATAAAACTGATTAAGTCAGAGAAAATTCAAAGCATCCTTGTTAAAGCATAGTTTTCTAAAAGTATAATTTTCTTCCTTTCTCATCTTAATCAGACAACAACACAACAGCACCCTGATGCTTGCTAGATAGGGTGCCCAGCATTGGATTATATGAGTTTGGTTGTGTATTTTTAATCCAGAAGTTTTGAGTTTTAGAACTGGAAATCCCAAGTTTTCTACGATTTTTGGTCCCTGACAGCCTGCAATACAAATCACAAAGGATCCAGGAGAGTAAAACAGCAGGAAACTAGACCACAGCTAGAACACAGCTAATCATCTGTTAATTTTTTTTTTTCATTTAGACAAGTGTAAAACAATTGCATTAAGAGCTCCCGTGGAGCTGTATTTAGTTCTTCTCTGTAGAACAGAAGTCTAGAAATGTAATTTTATTTTGAAATAAATGATGGGATTTATCACACATTCACAAGAATCTGAAAATAAAGACTTAGCAATTTTCTGTGAGAGATAGGAAAGTGATATGACCCAGCAGAAAGAGTCATTCTTGCCCTCTTTCCCAGAAATAAAAAAATTTAAAGTTCACTTGAGTTCACCATAGAAACAAAAGATACTATGTTGGGAAAATATTTTGACAGTTACTGATAAGAGAAATTAAATTAATACATATTACTAGATATACAAACAATAAATAAACAGTTCACATCTCATCTCCCTAGAAGTTCTTGCAGAGGGTGTATATACTGTGAGACTCCAGTCAGTTCAATATACTACACAAATCTAGTTATTTATACAATTGTAAAGATCCTGGGGACTAATTTTCCCATCGCAAAAATATTAATTCAAAAACCTCCTACAACAATAATTACTTAACCTCTGAGCTGGCACTAGAACATCTGAGTATTTGTAAAGATAGCTTAAAAAAAAACCCAACTTATTTGACACATAGGAAATAGAACAAACCACTATTTATCTGAGGAGCAGGAAGGAGGAACCAAAAGCTACCTCTCCAACCATGTCTTTCACAGTCCTCTATATATATCTCTGTCACTTTTCCTAAAACCTTTAAAACAGAAAATAATACAGTTGCAAACCCAGCACCATTTTTACTCATGAAAGTTGAAATCTGTCCTCTCCTTCTCTTTACAGTGTTTATTTTCATATTTTTCTTTGGTTGACAACATTTTATAAGTGAGTATCTGCATGTTTTTTTGTTATAACCCATATCCTTACACCTCACCTCTTGAAAATTCACTTCACTAACCCTGTGTCCTTCTCACCAAATCATACAACGACCTGTGAAATCTCTCTAACTGGTCTCCTGAAGTGCAAACCAGCTTTTACTTCGGTCAAACTGGATAGTACACACAACAGATTTCTCCCTCTGGCATGTAAGTACCTGCAAGAACATTGTTATCTACTTGTTAGCCTGTGCTGGACTCATGAGAGCTGAGTGCACAAATAGGGAAGATAACGTTGTCATGTGCATTAGATTTTCACTTCCCATGTATCAGAGCATATTGATCGCTGAATTCTGGAAAAGCACCTGCGGACACAATAGGTCTCAGGTGTAGGGAATATACCAGGAGATATGATGGATGTGCTTAGAAAGCTCCACAGGAGCACAAAAAATGACACGCATGCCTCTCTCCAGGCAACTTTCCAAGAAAGAGGTGGGCACAAGGCAGCGTTTTGCAGGTGGAGAAGATTTTCTTGCGTGTCTTATACTACTGAAGAGATAAAAGTTCCTGCATTGTTCAGTGGGAAGCTATTTCCTCCTCCTTGCACACAGAACCGGGGAAAACCCTATTTTCTCCTTGCATTGCCTTCAGCATTTGAAATGCTAGAAAGCACAGAGCGTCACCTAGCCAGCCTTGTATTTCACACTGCTGCCTGTAAACCTTCCAGTTTCCAATTCATGCCTGCAATACCAGCCACTGGTGCATATGAAAACATCAGAGAAGTGTCAGGAAGCACGTCTCAATTCTGAGTATGGTCTTTTGCAGTCAGTATTTTACATAGCTTTTATAAAAACGTAATATAAGAGAGAACATAAGCCACAACCCATTTATATGGGTCTGTGCAGCGTAAATATCCAACAGGTAGAAAGAAAGATAGAATCCACTTCACAACCAAAAATTAGAAGTATTCTTGTATACAAAAAGAATCACAGAATCTCTATGGTCAGAAAAGACATTCAAGATCAAGTCCAACTGTTATCTTACTGTACCAGTGCCATTACTACACCATATCCTTGAGCATCATATCTATAAAGCTTTTAAGCACCTTCAGGGATGGAGATTTGACCACTTCCATGGTCAGCACCCTGAACATCCCCTTGAACACACTCTGAACCCAAATCATAGAACTAGATACCTCCAAATAAACAATTTTAAGCTGGAGGAAGATCACATTTTGAGAAAGTGCATCACATTGCCAATACCCTGCACTTCTTTGTCCACATGCTTTAAATGTCACCACAAAATATTTAATTTGCTTTATGTTCTTTATATCTCATGGCAAGTATCAAAGGCAGTATGCACATTTGATCAACAAGCATCAGACAAAAAATGATCCATCATTTTCGAGACATCAAGCAGCACAAACCTCAAACCATTACAATCTGATTAAATTATGTAACTGAAGTATACGTTCAGTTCTTAAAACGTTTACTCGATAGCTGTAAAAATTTTTTTAAAAAATATAGGAATTGTGCAGCTTAGACTAATAAGACCCCCCCCAAAAAAAGAAGGAAAAAATCCCAAACAACTAAAACAACTAAAAACTAAAACCAAACTAAACCAAAAAAAAAAAAAAAACACCAAAAAAATACCCCCAAAAAAGTGAGGAAGGAGGAAAATAAATCCATTATAGGATATTATCTTGTCATAAATGCCTATAGTCCCTGACAACTCTCCTTCCTCTGTAAATACGGTAAGAAATTAAATCAGAATGTTTCTGGTCCAAGGGCAAAAAAAATCATTATGAAAAACCTGTGTAGTTAAAAAGAGGCACCGCAATAGAGAAGCCACAACACATCAGTTCTCAAACTTTTTTTGCAGCACTTTTAAATATGACACTTAACAGCAGTAATTCTACAAAGCAATATTCTGTAGGATGCAACCCAGCAAGTCCTCTTCCACCACAGTCTCATCACTTGTGATTTAATGCCCTCTTTACAATTTCTAATCCATCAAACGACGTAGACTTCACTTTCATTCACAGTACAAGAACTTTTCAACTATCACTTCAAAATACCTAAAAAGCAAATAATACATGCTTTTAAATTCTGTACCATCAGAAACAGCTGTTCCTTGAGCTGAGACTATTATACAGAATAATATCTTCAAAAAGCCATAGTTAGCTTGGAACTGTACAACAGAATGACTAAAGGACTGAAGTTTGCACTACTGATACTGTGTTGTATGACTCCAACAACTAACTGTAACAGTGCCAATGAAAATAACTATGTTAAAGGTTCATCTTTGGACAATCTCTTCAACATTATTTTGGTGATTCTAGCCAAATAGGACTGAAATGGGCCACCTGATACTCTGGTACCAATGACAGATGAGACAGCAAAATACAGGATGCTCAGTTTGATACCCATTTGCAAACATTTCCACTTTCAAAAAGATTGTTGATGTTGCTTAGGACTATTTCATGTATCCTCCAAAGGATACAGAGATAGTTCTTACGAGTTATAATACACCACATTAAGCAGAGACAACAAATGCACTACAGGTTAAAACCATGTTGAACAATTCAACACCTCTTGAAACCCTACACAGTTAGCTGTATTTAAGATACTATGAACAGCACTAGTGCTAAACTCACTATTTTCATGGCAACTGAATATTTAACAGTGAAGACCTTCAGAGATATAACCCACACAGCAAACAGACAACCTCACAAGTATGTATAGATAACATCCTAACCAACACAGTGCCAACCATCACATAGTAAGAATCATAGTGAAGATTAACTGTGTTTACGCTCATTAAGAAAATAATTTTTAGGCCATTTCCCACTTCGATTTCCTGTTTTCAGTAAAAAAGTATTTTACCTCAAAAGGAATACTTGGTGATTTATTACATAAGAAGAAACTTTAATGCTATGGGGAGCATGGAGTTCCTTTGCAGGCAAAGAAACATCCCTGCGAGCTTCCGATTGCACCAAGCGTTCATCAAACACTTGCAATATATAAAAAAAGTTAAGTAATTGGAATCGCATTACCATTAAAAAGTCAAACAACTCAAATTGCATTACCATTAAGAAGTCAAATAACTCAAATTGCATTACCATTAAAAGGTTAAATAATTCAAGTGGCATTACCTTTACTCCTGGTATAAAGACAAGTTATTGTTTGTGTAAAATATACAAGTCCTACCGTTAGCCTCAGAAAGGTTTCATCATCCACTGAAAGAGAAGCCAGCAAATAAGAGCGTATGACTTACATTATTCATGTACTCGCTGAGCAGATCCTGCAGGGCCTGTCTCACGGCGTTGCACTCGGCTACGATCCGTTCCCGGCGGTCGTCTCGCGTGCACGAGGAGTCTGCCATCAGCGCTGCTCCGCTGATGATGCTCTCCAGCCGTTCTTCGAGAGACGGTCTGAAGCGGGCCTCGCTGAATGTCATTGGGTCTAAAATAATTTTGTTCTGAAAGACAAAATATGAGCGAGAAAATGATGAGCATTCAAGGGGGCTTTGGCATTCTTTTTAAGTGTCTCTTATTTCAGCAGCTTCATGGGGCTTTTAGTCTTATAAAGTTATGTTATCGACCAAATTCCTGAAAGAATCAACATGGCAAAAATATCTGGTAGCTCTGAAATCTCAAAATATGAATAAAATTAAAAATAATACACTATATATTATATAATTATATACACAAATAATCCTCAACCTACAGTTACGGAAGATGAGTGTTGAGAGCAACACAACTGATTCAAATATGTATTTGGGAGGCACATAGTATAAAACAAATCAACATAAACTACTGTACTACACATGTGTGCATGTCTTTACCTCTATATAGTATATGGATATATTTAATCTTGAAGTAAACTAATAGTCTTTTTTCCTGAACCTTCTGAAAATTTCTTGGGTATTCAGGAAATTAATATGAAAAGTACAAGTTATGATGGAAGAGAAAATGGAATCTGTTAACTAATGGAATCTGTTAACTAATATAACTGTTATCTGAAAATGGAATCTGTTAACTAATTCCTTCACTTTGTTTTTATTAGTAAACTAAACTGCTGAAATATTACTAGATTATCTCAGTATTACTTTAAAAAAGAAAGATGAATCTGTCATTAACACTGCAAGAAATCCATTATTAGATAATCTCATATAAAAATGTGAAATCTCTCTGATTCCCATTGTGTAGCACAGCTTTTAAAAGCCTTTTTCTGGTTTTTTTTTTTTTGGTCTCTTTTTAAATCATGAAAAAAGTGCTAGATTACTTAACTAAAAAGAGAGCACTACAGGAAGACAGTCTAAAAACATCCTGAAATTGTCAAATAGCCTACAGGTTAATAAATTCTCTTATCCCACTTAAAAAAAAAAGTTTTTCAGACTGTTTTCTATTAAAGACATTTTAATTCTTACTGATCACTGCTAAACGCTTGTGTACTTCATATATGAAACTTCTTACCAAATCTCAAAGAAGGTTCTACCCCTATTAGTATAGAGCTTTATAAATATTATTTATAAATAAATATTATTGTAGTTCAAGGTAACAAATACAGAAGAAATAATCTCCTGCTCCCACTTAGTCACATTAACACTACCTTAGAATTCAGTAGCTTTTTGCAGCAAACACTCAAAGAAGTTTCATAATTTAATATTGTCTAAAAAAATGCTCTGTAAGCCCTGCCCTTCTTATTTGAGCTTTAAAAGAAAAACAAAATAATAAAAAAACCCCATGAAATCGAATGAAAAAGTTAAAAGTATGCTGTTTTCTAATAATCACACCTACTTCAAAGCACATCGGATTTTTCTTAATGAACCGTTTTGATTTTTACAGCATTTTGATAACTTTATGATTAGTCTATTTTCTTTAATATCCAAGAGCAATCAACAAGCACAAGCCAAATGATATGGTTATTCTGAAAAAAATACAACACAGTGTATTAAAATGTAAATCAGGATTTAGGGACATGCTACATAACCAACATCTGCCTTTAACGTTGAAAACTGTGTCTCTATATTACAAGTCAGAGCACACTCAAATGAACCTGTTCTAGGCTAAATTCTGATTCCAAGTGAGTGTTTTTCTTTAATTCAGTGGGACAAGGCTTTTACAAAATATCTGATTATTTCTCAATAAAACTTCCAATTAACTCCACACACAGAAAAACATAATTCTTATTACTATAGAAAGAGGACCAACCCTCAGGAATCTGTAGTTCAGAAACGTAACTGTACGCATAGTGGTTAAATAGTAATAAACATAAGGATGTCAAGAAATGCATGAAGATTTGTTATTTAATAAAAACAACAAATAGAATTTTAACAAAAGAGCGCATTGTTCCAGCTCCAGGAACTGCAGACTTAGCAGAAATAAATGCAGCATTACCCAGAACGTGAACTAATGTCTCATTATGTATCTTCCAGCGTCTTTGGTTCACAACACTATGAAGAGTGGTTTCACAAGCAATTAGAAATGACTTCTCGAAGTGGTGAGCTTATGCATATTTATGTAGGTGTGCTTCTCAGTCAAATGCTACTAAATGTATAGAGCCCACCACCGCTCTTATGTTCGTAAGTAATGAGGTTTTAAAAAATCAACTATATATTAATTTTCACATATTTAATACAGCAGTAGTAAAATTCAAATCAAGGAAGCACCCAAACAGCACTATCACAATTTCCATGTTTCACTTATAGCAACATAATCCATAAACCCATTGCTTCTCTTCCTTACAGCCATATGTGTAGGTTCTCTACCCAAACAGGAGATCTTACACCTTCCAGTGAGTCACTTTTTCCTTCTCAGAGGTTTTTGAAGACCCTGTGCTCAGTCAGAGACAAGGACCTAGCAAAAATATGGTTTTGGAATATTTTTTTCCTTCTTTTTCAAACCTTAAGGATGAACAATCTGCAGGTCAAATATCTCCAATATCCCTGATCACTGAAACCCAGCTCACTATTTAATAAGCAGTCATGTCATACTCCATGAAAAATTTAGGAAACACTGTACAGGCTACATGCAAACACCATTTACGTTTTAAATAATAAAGTGTGTACCACTGAGGGTGTATAATTAATCCAAGCCAGTTTTCCTCAGGGTAAAGCATAGAAAAGAAATATATTTGTGCATTTTTTTTTTTCCAAATAAGAGGAGACCTTTATGATCATCAAAACATAGCTCATGAAGAATAAAAGCCACAGAATTACACTCAGTATTTTTACATCCATAACCCACAAAACCTTTTGATTATAATGAATTTCTGGGCTTAAGTAGTCAGTTAAATATTTGTTTAGGATATTCTGTTAATGACAATTCAGAATCACAGAATAATTTCCTATAATTTCGAGAATGGACTTCTGTAGGTTACCCACTTTAAATATCTCCTTAAAGCAGAGTTAGTTTTGACATCAGGCCAGGCTGCTCAAGGCTTTATCCAGTCAAAATGAACTCTCCATCCTCAGGGATTCTCCAAAACTCCTTGCCTCATCTTTCAGTGTTTGATCACATTCATGGTGCTTTTTCTCTTTTTCTCCCCAATATGCAAACAGAATTTTCCTTTAATCAGCTTCTGCCACTTGCCTCTCATCCCAAAACCATGAACCTCAAAGCAGACTCTAGCTCCATTTTCTCTATGCCATCCTACCAAGCAGCTGAAGACACCAACAAGATGCCTCCTCAAAGCCTCTCATTCTGCAGTTTGAAGAATTCCCAGCTCTGCCAGCCCCTCCCAATTTGTCATGTCTTGCTCCCTCATCATCTTGCGGTGTCTGCTGGATCTGTTTAAGTAGGTCAGTCTTCCTTGCACTGCCCCAGACTGGATCTGGAAGGCCTGATGCAGTTTCACATGTGACAAATACAGGGACAAAAATCACTCTCAACCTAGGGTCCATACACTTAATAACGTCACCTTGCAGGTAGCCAATCTGCACAGCTGTAAGGGTGCACTGGTAACTCAGGTTGAACATGCTGTCCACCAGGATCATTAAACTCTTCCAGAACTAGCTTTTGGGCCTCTCTGAATTCCTTTTTATAACAAGAAATGCTGTTGGGAAATAAACCCCTAGAGACTCTAAGGAAAGAAACAGAACTACGCTTTGTTTAAAATATAACAAATAACGGTGTAGTAACTTTCTGATGGGTGGTTAAGAATAAAATATCTTTCAGATGTTTATTTTAAACTCTAAGCACTTCTGAAATATCTCACAAGGACAACAGGTATTTGAGCTTTGGGAAAAAGGGAATGGGGATGAGAACCTGCTACATGACAGCTCTTGACATTCAGTTCCCAAAGACACTGTTTTTTGCTTCTGAAAGGTTTGACTCCTTTTCAAAGAAAGCTTTGTATCTAAATACAACTTCAGACTTAGTTCTTGACATGTACAAAGTTCTTACACATACATAAGCATTATGTTAGCAAGAAAATAACCTTTTCTTCAATCGAAGAAGAAGAGAGTTGCCAGGAAATCTGGTTAAATAAATTACTTCCGAAATCTCAAGTTCCCATCACTTCTTCATAGCCAGTTAATAAAGGATGAATGTAAATGAAGTGGAACACTTTATATTTCTAATTATTGAAGTGACATTAAAGCCATAAATCAAGGAATGACACCATAACTCAGGCCTTGTAATTAAGTATTTTAAGACTCTTTACAATTGCAGACAAATTAGTGCAAACTGTATCTTTGCTATGAACATACATCTTTCTTTGCCTTCAGTTGCTGAACCCAAGTCCAAGAAAATTATTTCAAATATAATCACAGACTTATCTGAAAATTGTTAAACTTGTAATATCATCTTTAACAATATTATAGTGAACTATTTTCTCTAGTAATCCCCATTTTTTTTTATTATATGAAGGTGTGTTTATAGAGTAGTTGCAATGTTTTTGTAAAGAATAAAAACTTTCAGAAAATAGAGTTCTTCATACTAATTATTACTATAAAACCATGTTTCTCTTGTTCAGACATGAATAAACTACCATGAACACCAATAAACTATATTTTCTTCTGAAATTTAAGTTATCAAAGTATTCACACTTCAACTAAAAATATTAAAAGTAACCACATACCCTACAAATATGTATTGTATTATCAGAGTACATAATCATTTAAGCTTGGTAAAAATTATCTGGATTATAATATCTATTTCAACAATACAAAGAAAAACAATTTGTATTAGAAATATAAAGTAAAACAAACTGAAAATATTATTCTTTTAAAACATTTTTAATGTTTTACACCTTCAAAAGAACTATGATTACTGCATCGTTGTCTGTGTTTTCCAAATGAGGTGCTCTTGCACAAATTTATGTTCATGGTCTTATTCATCATGAAAAATCTCATGGGTTCTGCAAATACAAAAGTCTTAAGGAAATTTCAGCAGTTTCTTCAGGGTCATGGCTTTGTTTAGTTTTTAAACACATAAATAATGTGAATGATTGAGGGGCTGGAAGGAGTTCTGAGAAGCTTCAGTTTAGAAAAGCTGAAAATGAGACAAAATGTATACAAATTAATCTTTAATGGATAGACTTAAAAATTTTGAATTGCTCAGCATTTTGGCAAGCTTGAAAACAGCACATGGAAAGTATTTTTTCAAGGTTCTAAATAGCATTGATACATCCACTACTATCACTATAACCCCAACAAAGACGTTCTTAAATTATAGCTCACAATGAAAATTCAGAGAGGAAAAGACTTAGATAACATTTTTTGGAGAAAAAACCCCAGAAAACAATAGAACACATGAACAAAGGCATCTACAGAGATTCCCTGTTTATATAGTTGTGTATATATGTGTAACAGGGAAGGTTAGAGTCTTGCCTTCATATAGATAATTCTTTCTAGAATTCCCCACTCAATTACCTCCTATTCAAGCACTAACTTACGAGAAGACAATTCAATATTTCCTTAGAATTATAACAATGGCCAAGTTGGAAGGGACCTTAAAGATCACCTAGTTCCAACTACCCTCCATGGCAGGGAAACCTCCTACTAGACCTTGTGCTTGTTTAATTTTTCTATTGTGTAATCAGATAACAAAAGCGATGATGGCCTCTGTTGGGCCCGTTATGCAATTTACTTGTGCCTAGTTCTTTAAAACACACAAAACCCCCAAGCAAACTGAAGTTATTTTCTCTTACAATTGAGCAAACATGAAGTTTAAAAGAAACCATCAGTCATATAAAAGAATGCAAATATCAGCTTGTTCTGTTCTAATGGGAAACAACCTTCTTTATTTGAGAAAAGAAAGGGTTTAAAAGCACCGATTAGAAAAATAACACACACACAAAACCAAAAGTAAAGAAAAAGGCCAGGGAGGGCCTCCATCCCCTACTAGATTGAGGAGGAAATAGGGTAATAAAAGATGATGAGAAGGCTGAGGTGCTTAATGCCTTCTTTGCCTCAGTCTTTAGTAATGGGAACACTTGCACCAGGGAAAATCACTCCCCCAAGCCAAGAGACTGGGGCCAGGAACACAATTACACAATTTCCCCCCTACAATTCAGGAGGAGATGGTCTGTGACCTGCCATTCAACATCAATGGGCACTAATCTATGGGGCTGGATGGGTTACATCCTAGAGTGCTGAGAGAACTGGCAGGGGTGCTCACCAGGCCACTGTCCATCATTTATCAGCAGTCTTGGCTGACTGGGGAGGTACCAATAGATTTGTGGTCAGCCAATATAACACCCCTATATAAGAAGGGATGGAAGGATGACCCGGGGAACTACAGGCTTGTCAGTCTGACTTCAGTACTAGGGAAGCTGATGGAGCAGATCATCCTGGGTTCCATTATGTAGCACATAAAGGACAACCAGGTGATCAGGCCCAGTCAGCATGGGTTTATGAAGGGCAGGTCCCGTTTAACAAACATGATCTCCTTCTATGACAGGGTGACCCACTTGTTGGAGGAAGGCAAGGCTGTGGATGTTGTCTATCTTGACTTTAGCAAGGTATTTGACACCATTCCCCACAGTGTTGTATTCAAGAAATTGACTGCTCTTGGCTTGGATGGGCATACACTTTCCTGGGTGAAAAACTGGTTAGATAGACGAGTCCAAAGAGTTGTGGTCAATGGAGTTAAATCCAGCTGGCTGCCAGTCACAAGCGGTGTCCCCCAGGGCTCAGGACTGGGGCCACTCCTGTTTAACATCTTCATTGATTATTTGGATGAGGCGATAGAGTCCACTCTTGGTAAATTTGCAGATGACACCAAGCTGGGTGGAAGTGTTGATCTGCTTGAGGGTAAGAAATCTCTACAAAGGGATCTAAATAGGCTGGATTGCTGGGCCAAGGCCAGTTCCATGACTTTCAATAAGGCCAAATGCCGGGTCCTGCACTTGGGCCACAACAACCCCCAGCAGCACTACAGGCTGGGGGAGGAGTGGCTGGAGAGCTGCCAGGCAGAGAAGGATCTGGGGGTGTTGATAGACAGCCGCCTGAACATGAGCCAGCAGCGTGCCCAGGTGGCCAAGAAGGCCAATGGCATCCTGGCCTGGATCAGGAATGGTGTGGTCAGCAGAGCAGGGAAGTGATCATTCCTCTGGACTCAGCTTTGGTGAGGCCACACCTTGAATGCTGTGTCCAGTTTTGAGCCCCTCTCTACAAGAAGGACGTTGAGGTGCTGGAGAGGGTCCAGAGGTGGGCTACAAAGCTAGTCAAGGGTTTGGTCTTTTAGAGAAGAGGCTGAAGGATCTGGGGCTGTTTAGCCTTGAGAAAAGAAGGCTACAGGGAGATCATATTGCTGTCTACAGCTACCTGAAGGGAAGGTGTAGTGAGGCGGAAGTTGGTCTGTTCTCCCTGGTGACAAACGATAGAACAAGAGGAAATGGCCTGAAGTTGAAGCAGGGGAGGTTCAGGCTGGATATTAGGAAGCATTTCTTTCCAGAAAGGGTTGTCAGGCATTGGAATGGGCTGCCCAGGGAGCTGGTGGAGTCACCATCTTTGGAAATGTTTAAGAGCCTGGTAGATGTTGCACTTAGGGACATGGTTTAGTGGTTTTGATATGGCTAGGAATAAGGCTGGACTT
The DNA here is from genome assembly GCA_025345505.1 of Todiramphus chloris collaris. Taxonomy (NCBI): domain Eukaryota; kingdom Metazoa; phylum Chordata; class Aves; order Coraciiformes; family Alcedinidae; genus Todiramphus; species Todiramphus chloris. Next base: position 39,728,823 of record JANVCC010000035.1, read on the forward strand.
GATGATCTCATGCAGTCTGGAGAGCAGATTGGATAAATAACGATGTTCATTGTACTACTTTTGTCAGAAGTGCCTGTGCTACTGTGAAAACAAATGCAGTGTGCTCCCAGGTTTAGTTTATATACATATGTCAGTGTCCCACAAAGTGCTAACAAGGCTGCTTAGTTCCTGTTTGGCAATACATCAAGTGTGTCTACCTCTTCTTATCCTGCATTTCACCGACACACTGGAGAGCTGTAATTTGAAGAAATAAGGATGGTGTGTCAGTGCAATGCCACACTGCAGCTGTTGATAAGTCAGTGTGATGTGCTAAAAGAAGAGAGAACTAATGCAGAGATATAAGTGTGTATCTTTCCTTCTGGAACAGCGGGATGACTCAATTCCTGGTAGTTTGACAAATATCACACTCGGGCAGAAGTGCAGAGAGAGGAGACAGAGTAGCAGCAGCTCCCACAGCCCACCACAGTCCTCTCCTCTCTCCATTCTCTAAATGTAAACGGAGATAACGTTTCCCTGAACTATTGGTGGTATTCACTTATCACATGTGTGAGCTATGTAAGAAGCTCAGAGGTGCTAAATAAACATACTCAAAATAGTACCAAGAGTATTCTAAGTGGTAAATTTCACAAAGTGTGATTTTTTTTTTTTTTTGAGCTATTATATGTAACCTGACACAATTCGAATATATTTTTAACAGTTCAGGTATTCATACTTATTGCTAACAATGAAATAACCTGGGATATAATGAATAATAATGAAATAATTGCTTTGCTACAGAAAACATATTTCTCTATCAGATATCATATTTCTCTATCATTATGTCTATCTCTATGTCAGGTTTTTCTAAATCCTGTTTCATTTCTGTATTTACAACTGCATCTAACAAATGCGTTCAGGTGAGGGATCACTACAAAAACTCCTTTACAAATAATCTTGTTACTATGCCATTAAAAACATCGGGAATATATTGGACAGGAAAACACACAAAGTGCCTGGCCTGTTGGCACGCTACTTTTCCTACCATCTGATGAAGTGGTAGCAATGTGGTACGGGTGAGTTACAAATAATATTACTGATTGCTAAATCTTTCCATAAAACTCACTACACAGGGACATTTCAGGGACAAAAATAATAATAATAAAAAAAATTAGAACTAATAATCAAGAAGCCCACTAGATGGAGCTCTTCTACAGAAAATAGAGACCAGCAACACCATTCTCACTGCTCCAGGTGAATGAAGGTAACAGGATCTTAGATTCCTGTCATTTCCACTGCTGTTCCTTGTACTCTGGAGCTGACATTCCCACAATAATATAGACCCGTTCCCCACACATTAGCCATAATAAATCATAAGCCAACGACTAACATTAAAAGTAGAATGAACTTCTGAAACACATGACTAAAGCAATTATAGCATCATTTATATATAGAACTATTTAGGTCAGAAAAGACCTTTAGAATTGTATAATCATAGAATGGCTTGGGTTGGAAGGGACATTAAACATTATCTACCTCCAACCCCCCCCCCCCCCCCCCCCCCCCCCCCCCCCTACACCAGGTTCCTCCAAGCCCCATCCAAACTGGTCTTGAACATTTTCAGGGATGAGGCATCCCCAACCTTTCTGGGTAGCCTGCTCCAGTGACTGGCCACACTCCGAGCAAAGAGTGATTTTAAGGTCATTGAGTCCAACTGTTACCCAGCACTGTCAAGGCCACCCCTAAACCACGTGCCTCAGCAACACATCTAAAGAGCTTTTAAATCCCTCCAGGGATGGAGACTCTGACACTGCCCTGGGCAGCCTGGGCCAGGCTTTGACAACCATTTCAGAGAAGAAATTTTTCCTAATGTCCAACCTAAACCTCCCCTGGCACAGCTTGATGCTGTTTCCTCTTGTGCTATCACTTGTTCTTTGGGGGAACAGACCAACCCCCACCTACAAACTCATTTCAGGGAGTTGTCAAGAGCAAGGTCTCCCCTGAGTCTTCTCTTCCCCTAGCTAAACAAACTCAATTCCTCCAGCCACTCCTCAGAAGTCATGCGCTGTAGACCCTTTACCAGCTTTGTTGCTCTTCTCTGGACAATTCAGAATCACGGAGTCACAAAATGGTTTGGGATGGAAGGAGCTTTTAAAGGTCATCTAGTCCTGCAATGAACAGGGGCATCTGCAGCTAGAGCAGGTTACTCAGAACCCCATCCAACCTCACCTGGAATGTTTCCAGGGATGGGGCATTGACCACCTCCCACGGAAACCTATGACAGTGTTTCACCTCTCTCATTGTAAAACATTTCTTTCTTATGCCTAGTCTAACTCTAACCTGAAGCATCAGGATGCAGCCCTACTGCATTCGCACATTAAATGATCAACTCAATGCCATCCCAAGCCAAAACAAAACACCTGCATTTCATTCAAAGTCATATAATGAGGTTGTCTGAATTTGAAACACACTTTCTCCAGTTCACACCAACACAGGATTCCTATTTAAATTCAATCTATAGCTGCTACTGTACAGAAATAGCCGTTTGGCTCTGCTTCCCTAGATGCTAGAGCTCAACAAGTCTAGTTTCAAATTGCTGTGTGGGATGTGCAATAATATTTTAATTGTTTCTTACGATTTTGATACTGAAAAAAAAGCATGTTTCAGGTCATATTTTGAAGCTCACATTTTGTACTTTTATCTCAGCTTCACAAATCACTTCCCTGAAGAACATATTAACAAGTGAATTGAGTGAGCTTCCAAAAGTATTCTGTGACATCTATTCTCAGGCTCAACATCTAGTATAGTTATTTGTACAAAACAGCAACAACATTTTCAAGGTAGCCACTTAATGATACAGCATCTCATGTGTCTGGTACCTTTATGTCACATTGTGACTGCTCTTAATTTTGTTACAAATAAAGCATCGTTTGCTACTGTAGTACCCAAGTATTTCGCCTTCTCAGTTTCTATGGGTTTAGGTTGGTTTGTTTTGTTTTCATTTGTTTTTTCTCTTCATTATACACCTATAAGATCTTTCACTCCATTTAAGGAGTGCATTCACCACCCTGCAAAATACTTCTGAAAGATTATTAATAACTTCAAAGGAATATGTTATTTATGTCCATTTATTTTGAACTTCGTTTTGCAGCTTAGAGGACAGGGACCAGTGTCATAAGACACTTTTTTTTCCCCTCATCAAATGTAGTCATCTACCAAATGGTAGACTTGAACTGTTCAAAAACTTATTAAAGATTGAGTTATTCTGCCTGGAATTTTTCTCTTCAAACCCTTGTGATAAAAAAAAAAAAAAAAAACAACCAGTACACTTTCACTACCTCAGGACTAACCCAAATACTTGTGCCAAAAGTCATTTTAACCACCTCTTTCAGTTCTCAAACAGATCTATTTCTTTATAAACCAAATTATTTTCATACTCTTTCAAGACTCGATTCTCAATGCAACTTTGAAATCGGAGAGTAAAGGGGTCACACAGAGACACAGCAGTTCAAGATGTAACATGAATCACTGCTTCTGATAAACAGCTTTAAAGACAAGTGGATGTGTGCACACAAACAATACATCGCTAGAGTATTAAAATAACATCAGGTATAGGGTGTTTCTCTTTGGATTAACACGTATTAAAAAGCAAGGATTACATATACATGTTAACAAATACTACTTTTGCTCCGTTTTTACCTTTAGATATCTCTCCTCCCCTCTTTCTAAGCCACGGGCTTTATTAATTTATTTATCCCTGAGCCCTGATTTATTATAGGCATTTCTATCTGGGCTCCCAACACAGAAATGCTCCTTTTTATGGGTGTATGTTGTGTGCATAGTGAATGTTTTTATATTTACAAAATGGTCACACCTACCTACCCTTGCAGTACTGTACAAGAACAATTACCTCATTTTTCATATAAAAATAATTCAGAATGGTTTAAAATGTTAAGTATTCAGAGTGCCCTCTTTAAAACCCTTAGAATTTGAATTTCCACAGTGGTTAACACTTCTGAAGTGTTATCAGCACATCCCACAGGCACAGCTACACCTCTAGAAATGAAGGCATCACAATCTCAGTCCCTATTCTGGAAGGAGGCACTCATCTATTCATCAGAGATGACCAGTGCCTAATAAATGCTATTTCTACTATTTCTACTAGTCACTGTCTCCTCTCCATTGTCATGTAGAATCTGTCCCCCACCTCTCTGCCTGCAGCTCTCGTTGTGGTAAATAGCCACTTGATCTCTGTTTATTCCATCACTTGATACCCACATATAAATATTTTTTTAGATCACATCACAAATATATTCTTACCTACTTCCAGCCACCAACCCCACATGGGAGTATAGGTGCCTTCTATCTCCACCTTAGTTTTTATCTAGCACAGATTTCCTGGTCCTTCTCATTTCATTTATTCACATTAGTAATTTTACTATGTTTATATCTATGCCCCCACTGCACTCCAGTTTCATGCAGATGTCCTGTCTCTGGTACACATCTCTATGGGAAGAGCTTGGAGGGTACTGGACAAATAAATCCCACAACACTCAACATGTGACAACATAGCAGTCCCTTGATAATCAGAATGGATGACACATTACCAGACCAACATTATCATTTCCCGAGTGAAACCAGAATATTTTTTAAATTCACAATAAATTCTTCACAAAATTCTCTATGTAACTTGAATAAATGTAGGCAAGTGTCATGAGGAGAGGCAAAAGATGCATCCTTAATTGTTGTAAGAACCCAGAAATATTTAATGAGAATAAATAACAAATTTTATAATAAATAACTAATAAAACCAGGGATATCTGGATTTAAATGATCTAAAATTAAAACAGGAAATTTAAAATTTAAGTTAAAGGACAAAGTCAAGGCATTAAACACGTACTTTTGTGACAAATCAACTTCAAACAGTAGTTTAAAGCAGCAAATCTAATAAGACACAGATTGGTGAACTCACCTTATTTCTACATAAATAACCTCTGAGCAGCAAGAAATGACAACTCTTTCCAAAACTTTGCTGCTGATAACTCACAGGTGACTTTAAACCACAAGTCACCATTGTAGAGTATCACAATTAACGTGACACCTATTTAAATACAACAGCCAAAGTGTTTAAAATAGGTAGAATAATTGTGATATTTTGCTTGAGAAAGTATTTAGCCAATTTACACCATTGTTATCTAAAGCATTAAGCCATAGAACTCTGAATCTGAAATTTGAAAAAATGAAGGCTGAGAAGTCATAAGTATTACAGAAAATAAAACTGTAAACATTTTTAATAGAGAATTGTCATCTTGTCACCTAATGTAAGGTTTAGCATGCACTACACACCAAATACAAATTTATCACAATCAATATGACTGATACTGTAAAATAAATATACTGTAAAATTATTTTCACTAGAAAGCATAAGCTTACTTTCACTTGCTGAAGTATTACACCGCCAGCATAAAAATCAAGCTTTTTTCTCCACCATCCTTTTACCCATGACATAGTTTGACTAGTCTTGTAATTTTTCTTGCTTGCTTGTAAAACATAAGGGTAAATTCACAATCATCCCACCATCACAGCTATAATTTTGGTTTTCCCTAGAGTTTAGGGAATGTTGTCTCTGTGGCAAAATTAGGTGTGAATAAATCTCATTCAATAGCTTAAACAGTGAGGCAAAACTGGACAGAAGGTTAGAAAGCAGATAAAACAACAGTTTCAAACTTTGTATCCTCAGTAAGTCAAAATTTTCATTTAGTTTCTTAAAATTAGAAAGAGAAAATTCTCAAAAAAGACCATCTGGTTTTCCACACGCAGTTGTGACCAGAACATGACACTATGGATATAAGTCTCTCACATGTTCATGATGCCCACAACGGCACGTAAAGTGGAAAAGAATTTACCTGAGGAGAAAAATGATGAACAAATGTTCTCACCAAGAGGCAGGGGTAATATCAGATGTGTCACACAGTCTTCACTAAATTTACTTTCACTAAGCACAACGACTCTCTTTGCATTGAACAGTGGCCTTTTCCAGAGAGCAGCAGCATCATCAGTTTGGGACGGAGAAGTCACATGTTTTCTGTTAGTGTTTGTCAAACCTCTGCTGTCCATAACATGCAAAGTCCCCCACAAAAGCCAGAGTACAATCAGACCAAACAGGGACATTATTTTCAGGATCTTACCAGTAATGGATCTGCGAGCTGAGAAGGGCCTGAAAACCATGCAGAATTCCTTAAATTCTGACCCACAATAATTTTACAGGAAAAACTATAGATCTAGAAATATAGATATTAAAAAAAAAAAAAAGAGAGAAAGAAAGAAAAAAGGAAAAAACCAGTATAGTCAATGCAGGCAATACTGTTTCATTTACTGGAAAAGTGTGATAGAACTGGAGTGAACCTCTGGGTTCTGAATAGTTTTACCTGCATTCATTTCTCTTCCTACACAATTTCTGCTGTCACATTTCCATCTCTATCCCCATTTTCCATTTCCTATTTTTCGTACACTCATTCTCTGCCTTTTCTTGATAACTTACTCAATACTTAAATTTCTCTTGATTCTATAATGTTTACCCTTTCTGCTACCATCTCCAAAGTAGATCCAGTAACAGTAAGATGAGGAGCTCAGTCCAACACAACAAGAGATGAACCACCTGCACTACACCTCCACTTGCAGGCCTAAATATGGCAGGACTGAGTAGATCCTGACTGCGTGACAGATGCTTGTATTGTAACCTCACATATTAATCAAAGTGAAAACAATACCATTCCCTAATAATAATTATAATAAATCCTTACCGGAAGTCATAATGAAAGAGGAAAAATACATTTTCAGACACTGTCTGCAATTAATTGCTTTTTCACTTTCTGAAGAACAATCCTCAACCATAAGATTGGGAAAATTCATAATCAAAGAGCAGCCATGAAATTAACAGTTAAACAATTCGCTGTTAGGAAAGTTCCTTAAGGAAAAGTGTAGCTATTTGTGGAGTAGAGACTGCATCACTTTGCAGCTGAAGTGACTGATAGCAACTGTGTTTGAAAGATGCTTTTTCCATATCTTTGATTAACATAATCCATCATTCAAGTTGAATGTTAATGTTTCCAGGATGCTCAGGCTCCATCACCACCTTTGGTTTATTGTCTTGACTTCCTGACTTGCCAGAAAAATATGATTTTACCATTCAACAAATCATATATCTTGGTCACAGAACTAATATGTCAGACTAATCAGGCTTTGCATTATTTAGAACTACATAGCTATATATTTCAAGGACACCAGGACAAAAGAGGACTTCTTTCTCTATCACAGTCACTGCATATGAGCACAAATAACTCCTTATAATTCAAGTCCATTAGCAGCAAACAACTACTCCTCATTAAAAATAACACAAATCAATGTTGGCACTTTGCCTCTGCACTCTGAGGAAATGGACCTGAATGAAAAAGGGAAATTTAAGTCCTGTCCAAGACCCACTTAGTCTTAAAAGCACTGTAGGACACATGGAGAAACACTTCCATTTTCCATACACTTCTGATACTTACATCAAATTCATTTAATGCAGCAGCAAGCTCTCCTATGCCAGTGTGGCCCTTGTTCTCATCAGTGGGTGAGGTGGCCTGTGCAGCATTGGAGATACCAGCAATGGCTTCTTGTACTTGCTTGAAGACGTAGTCTCTGTTGGCTCTAGTGGCTGCAACATCAGGGTGCCGGAGAAACGCTTGGGATGCAGTATACAGCATCGTGGCATTCTTCTTCAGAGCACCTCGAGCTGCAGCCATTTCATCCCTGCAGTGAGGATCTTTCAGTTCCTGTATAAAACCATGAAATTTTCACAGTTGTAAGCAAAAGTTTTCATGTTAGAATGTGCTGCCTACACAGCTTGTCTTTGCAGAAATACCACCCAGTTATTTTGCACAGACAGAATCAATGACAGAATCTACCATAAATCACGGAAAAAATCCCTCTCCTGCCCAAGAGTTAATTTCTTCTGCGTATCTGCATCTGTTACATCCTGCTCACAATATCTTCTCAAAATATATGCTTCCCTTATTCAAAGGCCTGCAGAAAATTCCTATAAAACATTCAAAATTACTCTTCACACTGCTGATTTCATCAAGGCAATGGCAGTGCAACAATCCTGTTGAACAAGAGCCATAATTTTGTTAAGTACTTTATCTATGTCCTTTATAAAATCAACATAAGCTAGACCTTTAAAAAATTGAAACCTCAAAATATTACACTGATGACTGTTTGCTTCTTAAAGACTGAATAAATATACCTCATTATTTTTAGCCTCTCCTTTATATTTTGCTCTATACCTCCTATCATTTAATGACATATACTTCCTTTTGTTTCCCCTGACAACAAGCATCAGATACTATACCAGAATAAGGTAACACTGTATTATTATTTAATCCATGAATTTATTTAATTATAGGATATATCACACTGTCCATGAAAGCCTTTCAAAGCGTAGGTAAAATAATCCTCACAGTATTCATAAGGAGTAATAAAAACATTATTAAATTCTATTTCAAAATGATGAACAAAGAAATCTGGAGAGCTGTATAGTTTACTTATGTTCACATATAAAATCTACAAGAAAAATTAAAAACCCCAGATACTCTGGATTTAGAGATTCTACCCATTGACTAATTTCACCCACACGTGACTGACAGGTAACAGTTTTCAAAGAGAAATAACTTCCTAAAAACTTTATCAGGCTAGAAAATAAAAGACATGAAAGGAAAATGTACAAACAGCTTAGTAAGTTCTAATGCTGTCAAGATTATTCCATTATGTGAGAAGCCTTGCTGGCATCATAAAAATGTGCCGTAATAAGAAAATTTTAAAAGATTTATAATTAAGATTTTCTGGGTTTGGTTTTGTTTTGTTTTTCATGCCTCCTATAAGAGCGTGACACGTTCATTAGCTTTCACATTTTTCTCTTTTTACCATATTTACACATGTATTTCCACAGGTGTCTGAACATACCAAATAGTACTGTTCATACAGTGACAAGATTTTATGGTTTTTACTTTGTATCACTGTTTAATTTTTCTATGGGAAATGGTTTATACTGAAATAGAATTGTCACTACTGTAATGCAGAAAATAAATAGATGGATGACTATGGAAAGCCAGCTTTCTAAATCCAGAGTGCTGTGCAATACAAAGATGACATAGCCCTGACTGATTCATGGTATTCAAATACAAGCAAAGTTGGGGAAACCTTATCCAACTTCACAGTGACTGCACTTGTCTGCACTCTTAAATAGAACAGCGTTCAGGAGAAAGCTGCTCTTTATTGCAACGTTGTGTAATTGCAGGCATTAAATAAATGTTGTGACTTTCTGGTCTTTTTTCCATCTGCCTTAGTAATGAATTAATTACTAACTTTTTTTTTTTTTTGCTGTTGGTATCCGAAAATTAATAATGATGGTTTTAAACACAAAGTAAACTTCTGATCTTTCTGAATAAATAATTTGAATTATACCAGACTACTCGTGCTTTACCAGCTGTCCGTGACCCCAAATCACCATAGATTACAATTAAATGCGAATAAACGTCAAATGAAAGCTATCCTTAACCTCCTGAATCACTTGCCTTTTCACCCTTCAATCTGTTGTTAATTGAAGCCACTTTGAAAATATTCTTAAAAACAACTGTCTTTTTGAAAAAAATTTCATCACGTAAAAAAAAGTATAGGTCACGACACACCAATTATTGTACATTTTAAGCCAGATGTGGACAATAAAATATAAGAACTTTAGAACCAAGTCTTTCTCAACCACTGCTTTAAGGTGTACTCACCTGTTGCCGTCTAGCAGCTACATAGTTCAGTTTTACCATCTCTTTTCCAAATTCTTTAAAGCGATTTGCTAAATCTTGCTCATTTGTTGCATTTTTCACTGCTTCTAGCGCTTCCTCTACCTAGAACATAATATATCAAGTGTGTTAGCATTTTAATCCGGGTGCATTCTTTGACAAAATCTGTAACTACACTACCCAATACTCTCTATAATATAGACCCAATTTAGCTCTTACATCCATCACTGTGTAGTGGCTTTATGATAGTCTCACTAACTTTAATTGGGTTTCTTCACAGAGAAGCTGTCTGATTGTCATTCTGCTTTACTTCACATTTAGTGAACTTTGGTATCAATGTAAAAGGTGTAACTATATTAAATTTCCCACTCACACTTATCAGATGAATAGCTTCGTATCTGTAGAGCTTGAAACAAAATAGATGAATGTGTTTTTAATGTGTGGTACAGGCTTTATGTGAAACCAGAGGGAAGTTATTAATTCTGGACAAGGAATACCATTTAAAAACAAAAATCCTAATTACTATTAAGATTTAAATTTACCCTTATATATTCAAAACACCATATCTTTGTGAAATAAATGGAACAATAAATTCAACACAGAAAATATTTCTTATTTCTCTTCTCAGCTCTCACCTCTCCTTTTTCAGTTATTTTAAAGCCGAGAAAATAACCTGCCAATGAAAACATACTTGCAGTTGCTCCATCATGCTGTAGCTAACAGCAAAAGATACAAACCTCTAGTTACACCAACATGTTAATCTACCAAATCCATTGTGAATTTTTACCCTATGTACAGCAATAAAAAAACACCAGAAGGCATAAAATGTGCTCTTTTCAATGCTCTTACAGTAAGTAAATTTTCCTGTGACTAGATCAGAATTCAAGTTGTACTTTCTTCCTCACATGATAAAAACATCATTCCAAGCAAAGAGATTGATGAATGATTGATGAAGCTTCTCTTCTTCTTTTTAAAATCTATTGCTTCAGTTGACAACAATGTGCATAAGCTTTCACCAACAGAGAAATTTTCTCCTTGACGACAAACAGCTAATTCTGATGGGGACATGTTCCTATGCAAGAGAGCAGAGGTTTGCAGCTTATTTTCCAGACATTGCTGGGAATCCATAGATTTGGCAGTGCCTGGTGTCTAATGAATCAAGAAAGACACAATTAGAAGAACCTGCCTGTTTATAATGTATTTTGTGCTGACTGCGTTTTCATACCAGCAAGAATAGTTTTGAGCTTTTACCCACTTACTATGGATTTACAAGTGATAGGGCAGTAGTGTAGCAAACCCATACATCTCTATAGGAAACTGTATAATTCAAGCACATAAATCCATAGCTGTTATCTTGGACATTTTATAACAAGTCTGAGAGTTGCAAGCTACACCTTATTCACAATCCAGTCACCTCTTCTTTTAAAAAGAAGAGCAGTTTTCCAAGCTGAACTATCTGCCTCCATTATCATTAACATAATTTACAAAAGCATCAGTTTATTAACTAATTTGTTCTTGGGGGACTCCTTGCAAAACATGAACACCTTCCTTTCATATCAAGAAGTACTTACATTCAACTACCTGAAACTTTCATCTTTAATAGGTTTGTAATACCAAATACAGGCATGACAAAGTGATATACATTTTTCTAAGTCCTGCCAGCTCCTTATTAAATACAATTGCTTGAGAATTTGTTACAGATTCTACTCTGATGATCAGAGTTTGTAAGATCGTACTCTATCATGTCAATCTGGGCTCAAGCTCATGAAATGCCAAAAATTAAGAAACTGGTTATATCAGAAGTATCATGAAGGACATAAGGACAAACCCCTTTTTCATTACAATTTCTTTTACAAATTCTTGTTGGAGACAGTTCTCTATCCTCAAAACCCCACTTCACTCAACTGTACAGATGCATTACTCTGATTCATTAGCATGTAATTAATTAAAACAGACTCATAATTGATTATGAGCATGATCACATACTGTATTAGTCTATGCTATTTTTTGAGTGTTACACAAGCTGCACTTAAAAAAGCACTAATTTTAGTAATGCAAAAGATTATCAGAATGAAATGACCAAGTGCCCTTCCAGAAAGCATTTGCACATATTTGTTCAAACATACTAATTAAAATACACTCCCTGTGAAGACTTTGACATGCTTTCAGAGAGAACTGATAACAGTACATTTTGGTATAAATCAGGCTTCATAACTTTGAGATGCAGAATGATTTCAGTTTATTGGTTTTATGGTTAACTAAAATGGTACCTTTGAGTCAATACAAGAGCTTTGTCAATTTTGTAAAATATAAAAACTTCCTTTTTTTCCTAGCAATGTAATTTGTATTTGTCTAAAACCGTTTGCATTACAAAATAGTAAGATAAAAGTATTTACATTGTCCATCCTCAAAGATAAATTACCATTTTAATCTATTAAAAAAAAAAAAAAGGTAAGGTCCTTAAGTTGAATTTTGCTGGAAACAACCAGAGGTGGCTAGCCTCTTGGAAAAAAATTCACAATAACATCTGATAAATGCAGAGATTACAAACCACACCGCCATACACTGCCCTTTGCAAATCCATTGTGCAAACTGTGTAAGGAAATACAACCACTTACAAAACAGTATTGGATGTTTTTTACGTAACAGTACACTGCTAGAACAGGACAAAATCTCAGATCTTAGAACAATATTTCTCATCGCTGATGAAAGTCTATGGATCAAATTTTACTTATGTTTAGAAGAAACTGCTGTTGATAATATTAAAGCATTAGCCTCACTAGCAAAAGGCTATTTTAATGACAGTTGCATGGAGTATTACAGGGGGTAAAAATGAAAAGCATATTCTAGAGAGACAATGCTTACAGGGCACATAATCAGAGCCACGTGCTGACAGCTACGAGAGCAGCGTTCTGTTCATTAGAGCAGAGCTCACTAGAACCTGTGCAGAAAAATCTGCCTTTTTCATTATGAAAACTTGTTTTCACTGTTTTCAAACCATTTAGCTTATCTGCACAGTTCGCAAGTTGAAGTCTTCTCATTGTTTTGCTGGAACATAATATTGTTCTACAGTTAGGCTGTAAGAGACACAAATTATATAAAAAAAGATAATACTTTTTGGACAGTTACAGAGAAGCAATTCTGCACCTCCTCTGCTAAACTCACACATGAACTCTGCAGTTGTCAAATATTCTGTATGAGATTTTCTGCAAAATTATATTTTGTTTCAGAGCTTTTGGTTTATTTGTTTATGCAATAAGAGTGGAATATTTCAATAAATAGCAAAAAAAATTAGTTTACTTCACTTTTCTAGTTTCAACTGCAGTCTTTTAATAGTCCTGTACAAGAATGTGAATATTTGCAACAGCAAAAATAAACTCCATACCAAACTATCTATCCTTAATTCCTCTATTCTATTTTTCCTCTTCGATGACTGATTAGATCCTTATTATCTCACTCCAAATTAAAGATGCTGTCTTTTGATACATCCAGAATCTGTGCACTGAGAAAAAAAAAAGGTAGAAGAACTGTAATACCTAAACTCTGCCACAAGATAGCAATACTCTACAAGTACTGAGATAGTAAACCATCGGGATAAGATGTGAAGTGAGATAAGTAAATGCATCTGTTCAGTTTAGAGAGCTGCCAAACAGCAGTACTAGTCTAGCCACTGAGTATCTCTGATAATTCTGTCCAAAAATTAGTTTCTGCAAAATCAGAAGATGAATGAGACTAATGTAGAAATGTGTTATCTCCTACCTCTTTATCAGCACTTTTAAGAAGAAAAATCAGTAAAACAGAGTAAGAAATGTGAACGATGACATCCATTACTGATTTGTTCCTTATTTTTCTACAAACAAAATACGTAAAACCAATATAGAAAGTTCAAAATGCATACAATTTTCAGGTGTGAGAGAAGCCTCATGACATCTGCCATATCAGCCAGGATGAGCAAGCGAGTGACAGCAGACAGCAAGGCACGAGCCGCCCGCACCATGGTGCCTCGTTTCACTGAGGAGCACGGGTCATCGGCGAACTCCGAAGAGGCAATTCTCATTGTTTCTCCTAGAATTGAAAACAGGAATGGTAATTAAAGATAAGTTTTACACTTGTATATTTTTTTCCCCACACAGTATAAGCAATCCACTAAATTAATTGCTGATAGGAGAAAAAAAAAACCCAACAGCTTAAGTTACTGAGTATTGAATTGCTCAGGGGGAAAACACATTTTTAAAACATGTGCAACAACTGCCTCAATAATTCTTTTTTAAAATTATTATTACCAAATTGTTGTTGTTCTAAAGAGTAACAACTAAAAAGGAAACCAAAACACGACGACAGCCTGCTGAGCACAACCAGCACAACCTAAGTCAAAGAACACTGTCTTATTGAAACAGAACTCCCCTGCACTGGTAGGGAGGACAAGATAGAGCACCCCAACAGTATCATCCCAATTGAATCTCCAACCCCTCAATGTCCTTCTGGGAGTGAGAGGCCCAAAACTGACCCCAGGATTCAAGGGGCAGCCTCCCCAGTGCTCAGTCCAGGGGGATGATGCTTGCCCTGGTCCTGCTGGCCAAACCAGTGCTGAAACAAGCCAGGATGCCATTGGCCTTCTTGGCCACCTGGGCACACACTGGCTCATCTTCAGCCAGCTGTTGACCAGCACACCCAGATCCTTTTCCACTGGGCAGCTTTCCAGACACGCTTCCCCAAGCCTGTAGCACTGCACTGGGTTGTTGTGACCCAAATGCAGGACCCAGCACTTGGCCTTCTTGAATCTCGTGATTCCCTTTGTGACCATCCCTGCTATGACTTTCTGCCCAGTCTCACTCTACCTATTCATGATGCAAAACTGCTGGGCGTGCATGGAACATCTCTTTTCCTTTCATATATGACTCACAGAAGACAGTGGAGGGCCTTGTGCCATAGGATGTTTCCTTTTTCATGACCACCAGAAAACCAACAATATAGCACATAGAACATACAGAAATGCAGAACATTTATCAGTCCATAATTTTCCAAAACAATTCCTGACACACACACACACACCCCCCCCCCCCCAAAAAAAAAAAAATTCATTAATCATTAGGAAAACAGAATGGTGCATTTGTATTTCAAAAGTTATTTGCAAAACAATGGGGGTCTATAAGTAGAAATAGGAACATGGACCTGTCATTAAAACTAAAATCTAAATGTTTATAATAACTATACTGTAAGTATTATTGTAACACCAGAAGTGAAAGCCAACCGACTCCTAATTGTGATGAGAACAAAGATGAATTGACTCGAATATAGAAGTAAACTTAATATTAAATGCTGAGGCTTACAGAATGACTGATTCAAAACCTTATTAGAATGTTTTTTGAGTAAGCTCAAATCTTAAAGATTGTTATGAACTAGTACACTGTTATTCTAAGCAACAGCGAAAACATGCAACACTTCCTCTCTACCTTCCTCCTTGTAGGAGATGGGTGATTATACCACCTTATTTCCTGGCAGTGCCAGGTGAAAAATAATGAGGTGAAAAATAATGAAGTGAAAATGTATAATCTTCCTTAATAATTCAAGATATTGGAGAAAAATTATGCATTAAAAAAAGGGAGAGAAAAAAATTCAGAAATGTTACTATTAATCCAATCCTGGAGAAAAAACACTTGCGTATTCTAAGAGACTTCAAAAGGCTATGGAAAACAACACGGTACAGAAACCTCAAAACACAAATCCTGGGCGCTTGTTGTCTCTGCAGTCAGAAGCAACTTGGCTGTTCACTGTGATGTACAAGCCGATGAGTGTTGCTCAGAGCCAGTTTAATTAGGTTAAACTGTGCCATGCTGATGACTCAAGACCCAAGCTAAGATAGCTGTGTAGGGTGCCCTGCAGCTTTACTAACTCCAGACCAGCTTGGGCATCTCTGAAATGAATTGTGTTCTGCATAGGCTTGTTATAATATTTCAAATAAGCCCATCTAGCTGTGGAATACAAACCCATCAATAAATTACCTGGAATTATGTTGTGGTTATGCCAAGCAAAAAATGAGTTAACATAAGCTACTGATGTAGCTTAATTTTTTATTTACCCTTTGCTGACAGAAAGCTCTATACCCAAGTTGCTCTCTGTAAAAATCTGCATTCTTTAAATGCATCAGAGACTTTCAGCAATTTCTATATTTAAGTTTGGTTCTAACAACCTTCTTTTCAGACCACAATTTTTTTAATTCATGTAATAATAGTTTATGCCCACACAGCTGAAATTGTGTGTTTGAGTTAATTTTCACCTATCTTGCTACTATACTGCCTGAAAACCCACTCCATCATATTTTCTCCATGACACTTTCAATCAGAGAGAAACAGAATGTGCTCTGCCTTGTCAGGACCACATGCACATTGCCCAACCAGCCAGTGGTAAATAGTGTTGGATTGTACCTGCCTTGCTTTTGGTGGGAACACAAGTCTGAGTTTTTATTTTCTTTCCTTCTCTTTCCAGCTGCTGATTTTTTAAAATTTTTACATTTACAGTTGTGGTTTGGTGGGGTTTTTTTTTGCATAGATTGAAAGTGGGCAACAATTTGGACAAACTGGCCAACTAATAACAATATATCAGGAGTTAACAGCAGATTAATAATTATGCCTTATTTTCCTAGGAAATCGGACTGACAGAGGAGCAAACACCATTTCAAAGGAGATTTCCTATTAACCCAATCATTGCTATTATTCCGCAGTATAGAAGCTCAGAAAGAAAGTACTTGTAATGTGAAATCAAAACATATTTTTATTGCTTTTAAGTCAATTATAACCGCAGAAAAAATGCCAGATGTCATTAACTTCCCATTAGACCGTGCACATAGTGAAGGAGTGACTTAAGACAGCCACAGGGAATAATTTGCATCAGAACTCTTTTCCTTATTACATAACCATCAGGATCGTGTGTTCCTCTTATAATTTGAGTGGTACGTATCTTGGATGATAAGCTGATAATATACAATTTCAGTAGAAAAATTAAAATTACTCATTTCTGAGGCTGTGTACTTCTCTTAGATTTCTGTAAGTTGCCAAAATCCTTAAAAGATTTCTTAAGAGAGGTAACAAACAACCATTGTCAGATAATGAAAAAAAAAAAAACAAAATGAACTTCTAAAAAACAACAACTTTTTGTTGCAAGTTTTATCCAATCATAGAATCAATTCATTCGAAAAATACCTTTATCATTAAGTCCAACCATTATTCCAACACTGCCATTCCCACCACTAAACTATGTTTCTCAGCACCACATCTACAAGTCTTCTAAATATGTCCAGGGAGGGGGACACAACCACCTCCCTAGGAAGCCTGTTCCACTGCTTAACAACCCTTCCAGTGAAAATGTTTTTCCTAATATCCAACCTTTACCTCCCCTGATGCAACTTGAGGCCATCTCCTCTTGTCTTATCTCTCGTTACCTGGGAGAAGAGGCTGACCTCCACAGTATAAACTCTTAGACCATGCCTAGCTAATTGAACCCTAGGGAATATGTGCAACTGTATGAGCAGTCCAGCAAGGGTTTCCCTTATTTAAGATCTAAGTTGGATTCAGATGAGATGGAAGTGATTCTGAGCATCCAGCAACAAAGACTATAGGAACATCCAAGATGAAGTGGCAGTCAAAGCAACAATAGATTTTGAAATCAGATACATTTGAAGATCACTTTTCATTTTGCTACTGAAAAGATTTTACCATTTTCTGCCAAATCACAAGTCTGTACCTTCAGGTAAATATTTATATTAAACTACAAAAGCAGGAAGCACTATTTGTTAATTGGCCAGTGGCACCAGCAAAGTAAGCAGGAAAATTATCTTCTTAGTCTTGACTATCCAAGGAGATACCACTAGCAAGTATATTTGAAAATCAACACTAGTGGTCAGAGGGAAAAATCATGGAGGGTCAAAAAAAAGCACTTTAAAAAGTTTGAATTAGTTATTTAAGCATAGAAAGATAAAGTTAGGTAAAAAAAAAATTCTCTAAAAATCTTAGGAAGAAAGTATTAAACAGACATAAATCAATGAGAAAATCAACAAAATTAAACAAAATTAACAAAAATTAATATAAAAGTTTATAGCAGATTGTTCAAAACTTATAAAGAACTAGTAGACCACTATTTAAAGTAAAAGAACCTAGAAATCTAGCTCCTACAGAGGAGGAAGAATTGTCTCAGTGCCCATTAGCACTTTTATCCTTGTACAGCAATGTCATGAAAGAACTCGTAGGCCAAAGGTAACATTGGAGCTACAGCTTGTCAAATTATTTTTCAAAGAAACCTTTTTCTCTGGAAAAAGCCAACCCTACTTTCAGTTACCCATTACTTTCCAAATTCATTTCAAGTTACTCTGTAATCTATATTAAATTACTTTCAGGGAAAATTAGGTCAATGCAAGAAACACAGACATCTTGAGTCATCAAGTCTGCTTCCTTGCCACTGAAGACAGTCATGTCATAATATAATTAATAATCTTAATATGATAATGACTACACTCATAAACTTATCAAGCTTCCATCTTAGAAACAGCTCAGACATTTAACCCCAATTAATCATACTGGAAATAGGAAACTCATTCCAAAATGAGCTCCAGAATCTGATGGGTTTTTTTTCTTTAGAGACACTTTAATTCCATACTGACTGTATGTGTAATTTATACCCTTTTCTTCTCATGCCTCATTTTTCCCTCAATTTAAATAAGTTTCTTCTTCCACTGTGTTTCTTATTGCCCTTTTTTTTGCTTCACACGTTTGTGCGATGAGCGCTGACAGTTGAAAGGTAGAACTTCAGTCTCCTATTACTGCAGAGATTATCCATTCCTATAATCATTACAAGCAGTCCTGTGAAACAATTATGTTTCTGGAATACACGTGATAAGAAGTGCAGCTTTCTAGAATGTGTCGTTTGCAGCTATGAGAAATACTTCACCTGATTGCTTGCAGGATTCATACACCTTTTTGTTAGACAGTGTCAGCCACTTTCTCACTAAGACACATGTACTAAACCCTTTGGCACCTTGCCTTGACAAAAAAAAAAGTGCATTTAACTTACATTTTGTAAATGAAGAGTTTTAATTGGGTTAGAAAGGGATATAAAAAACTTGTAACATTCAGGGGAGAAAGCCTCTATTATCCACATAAGAAATGCTTATAAAAAAAAAACCAAAAAACCAAACAACCAACCACCACCACCAAAAAACAAAAAACCCACAAACAAACCAAAAAACCAACCCAAAACAAACAAAAAGTAAATCGAAACACCACCTCCCAAATGAAAGAAACACCACCACAATAAATCAGACAAAAATAAAAAAACAAGGCTGAGAGAGCTGGATGGCTAAGGAAGATCTTATCCATGCATACAAATATCTGACAGGAGGGAATAAAGAACAAGGTTTTTCTGAGCACCATCTAGTAAAAGGACATGAGGTAATAGAATAAATTGAAATGGATTTTCCAATATCTTTTTTTAATTATATAATAAAAATAATAAATAAGACAGTGATTGAAAACCACTATAGACTTCCCAGAGAGTTTCCATCAGTGGAGAAACCCAAAATATGACTGGACATGGTTCTGGGCAACATGGTCTAGCTGGCCATACTTTAAGTAGGGGCATTTAATTAGACTATCTGTAAAGGCCCTCTGTGATTCTGTGAAGTCTCTCCTTCCTCCAGCTATCAAACAAACACAGGACCATGCACTATGGCCAGCACCAGGTCCTGCAACAAGACACGAACCTCACAATTTCTTAGCACTGGAAGTCAAGATGATCTGCTCTGGATCTTATAAACTCTTTTCTTCAAATGCAATCACATGATGTTTAACAGAACTGACAGAAGCAAAACAAATATCCAGATTATGGTTTATTTAGAACTAATATGTAATTTGCAGTATCTTGAAAAGTAAAAGCTAAGCACTTGTTTTATGGATACAGAAAAGAAGTTACTCTCTTATGAATGTTCATATGATACCTGCCTAAGCTGGAGAAGCAGTAACTGTGTTTCCTTTGCCCGACATACACATGCATACTCCTGCTGCCTTCCCTATGCCAACTCTGGTAAGCATTTCCCATTAAACTGTTTTTCTATAAGCTGGTAAAAACATAACCAGACAAAAAAACCCACCCATTGTCTACTTGCTCATCAAACTGAACTGTCTTCTCTTACATAAGATAAATGCCAAAGCCAACATGATGGGCTGAAAATGCACTGAAAAAGGATTATTTAAATGCTATGCATTTTGCAAACTATAAATTTGATTTTATGCAGTTTACATAAAAGGCACAATTGAAACAGATACATTTCATATGCACTCATAAAAACCCATCATTTTTTATGCACCATTTGGAAATCATTGATTGGATTTATCACGGGTACAGAAAATATCTTCTAATCCACGTCTTCAAAAAAGGAATTCCTATTTTAGCCTAGTGGAAGCTGTTGGTGATGGCACACAGGAAGAAAAAACAGTAAAGGGATGGCTGAGAGGCACCAGCGTTGAGCACTAGCACACTTTTTTGGTAGAGGTGCATAAACATGTTGCATTGGGCTAAGGGACCTTTTGGAATCATAAACAGATTTAAACATCTACCTGTGAAGACAGGAATGGACTAAAGCTCTTGATGGTTCATGCACTGAGGAAATGCCATTTTTCCAAAGCCTTGAAGTGCTTATTAAGAGATAGAAGACAGTGAGTACAAAGCAGCAATCTAAAGAAGAGCTATAATCAGTAGGGGATGCCAACAATACTCCAAACATCTGGGAAAATACTCAAGGAAACAATGATATGTTGATTGTACCATTCCCGAGCAGTTCTCAAAAGGAAGAAATTAATAAAGCTGTGGTCTAATTAATCCATCTCTTTTAGATGTTGTCTTTTGTTCTACATGTCCAAGATTCAAAGGACACAGCAAGTGATCCATGACCTAGTTCAAGCATTTCAGAGTGCTCTCCTTGTAACTAGAGCAAAAGCACTGTTACGAACCTATTCTGAATTATAATAAAGTGTAGACCCAAACTGAGTTGCAGATTCCATATAAAACAGTGTTGATGATATTAAATATGGTAGAGTTGAATAACCAGTAATTGCCAGCAGGATATATTTAAATAATGAAAACAGGTTTTTAATCCTTTTGTCATGGATGCTCTCTTCCTATTAAAACAAACAAAATTAAATTCTTCCGGATGCAAAGCTCTACAATTTCATCTCCTTTAGACTTATCCAGAAACTCACCAAATAGAGTAGAGCCACCTCCCGACCACTCCATGTTTCTTTCCAACAGTCAAGTTTCTGATTCAGGAACAACGAACTAAATCTGGTCTTTGATGGTAGGTTTTGCAGTGTCTATATTCCTCCTACCTTTAATAATCATATTGATTATTTACTGAATATCTTAAAGTATTATATTTTGTTTGCAATACTTTAAAATCCATTCTCCATAACTGAAAATTGTTCATTTCAGTAGCAATCTCTACCTGGCATTGGTACCATTTTTACAATTTGGGAAGTAATTGGTAGAGTATTTTCATACTCAGTAATACTGTATACCTACTAAATATAAATGTCTTTAAAAGGCTATTCAGAGTTCTGAAAGCTTCACACAAATGGCTGTTAAATCTTCATCTCCCCTTCCCTAATAGTTTTCTTATAAATCTTTACTACTCTGTCTCCCTTCACTTGGAGTTGAGATTTTGCTTTCTGTCTCTGGAAGAATGACCACTATTCTCATTGTATGAATAGATTTCAACATCAGAAAAGGCCATAAATGATCTAGCCTCATCTTTTCCTATTATACTACGGCTACTAGAATTGCATCTCTCTGGAACTGATTATGCAGACAATCTAGTTCACTTAAAATTATACTCCATATTTGACATTTATATAGAGTGATGGAAGACGAATCGATATGTATTTTAAAGCACAAAGGATATTCTTAATGCTGGCATGTATTTTAGATTCAATATTCACATTTAGATAGCCACAGCACACCATCTCATTCTTTTCAAAGACCATTAAAGTATGTAATTTTAATTAACCCAAGAACTTCTTTCCTAAGGGACAGTAAAATACTATGAATACAGAACTTTAAGATACTTAGCCACAGATCTATGACAGTCTGAAACAATTATTCCACAAATACTACATTTTAGAAAGAACTTTTCTAATTAATAGTCAGATTAATAGTGTCTTTGAAACATCAGTGATACACTTAAGTACAATAAAACATGTATTAAATTTCAATTCAAAAGTAAATTGTTTTGGATGTGAGAAGACATTACCATTTCTAATCCCTCTTTGTCTGCAGCTCTCAGCTATGATACAGTTTAACATCCTTCAGGGATAACCCGATTACCCTTCACTGAACTGCAGAGTTCATGAACATCCACATGAGCATTTTAGATGTTGACCATCATGCTTGGTGCTGGGGAACACAAAACCACCCTGGGCTTCATAAGATATCAAAAAATACAGAAACAAATGTTAAAAAAAAAAATAAATCAAACTCAACTGAATTATAATGTGGACTTATTTGCATCCTGGCAAAAGTCACGCAGATGAACTTCAATATTCTACAGAAGACAGGGAAAATGTTTCTTTTTTATCTCCAAGTAGCATCTGTGTTGCCAAATTGGCTCTCTCCTCACTATGTTCCAGTGGCCTGAAAAACCTGGCTGTGCAAGGCTACATTACAAGTTCTTTGCTCCAGCTTGGAGTGAACCCAGAAATATAAAACCCATTCCAAGGAAGCCTGAGTGTGCTTCAACGGGTAGTTCAGATGCTGGAAGTAGCAGGACTGTCTTCCAACAATCAATACAAAACAGAAAAGATCTCTGCCATGCATCAAGATAACTGGGATGTGTGATTCAGCACTGCAGGAAGCCTGTTGTTCCTTTGTTCTGCTAGTAGCTTTTCCACGACTTGTATGTTTATTCTAAAAATCTGAGATTTCTAATTAAAAATAAGGTTTTTCTCCTTTACCAGATACAAGACAAGAGACAAGAAGCACGTTCAAAATGAGTAGAATATTCCATCATACAAACAAGAAAAATCTATTCAAATAACTACAGCGGCAATTGGTAGGAAAAGCTGACATCTTTTTGGTAAACTGTGCATAGTTAATATATTAAAATAATTATTGTACAAAAGGGTTAAAATAAATGCAGCTTACAAAGAAAAATCTTTTTCTCACAGTACAAGAAATTTTAGTCTTGAATTTAATCATTTAATGGGTTTCTGAATAACAACAGAACTGTAAAGAGAACTATGATTAATAAGTTTGATTGAAACATATCAAGTGTATAAAGGAACACCATTTGGAAAGAAAACACAGCTTTCTAACAGGCATGGAAAAGGAAATATGCTAAGAAAACCAGTGTGTCATTCTCCATTAGGCAGACAGATTCCATCATTCCGGGTCTGGAAGAGGCTTACAAATACTGTACAGCCAAGCAAGTTAGTGGGTAGATTATATCTATGCCCTAGGCACTGTGAACTAAGTTCAAAATCATAATTAGAATCAGTTCTATCATCCTCTATTATCATGTTAAAAAAAACTGTCCAATGAAAAGTTTACTTGAAATTGATAGTTTTTGAGATAAGCTTCAGTTCCAAAGGGCTGATACTTTCCAGCAAACCACTTTTTCTTAAAAAAATTTATCAAAAACTACCAGTGAGCTCTGAGAAGGGAAGGAGCAGCAAGTTACTAATGTCAACTCATGGGAAGCACTTGAGAAGATGGGTAGGATTGACAATGAGTTTGATCAGTGAGTAGATTGATCAGGTCAGATGTTTTAAGGGGTCTGTTTTGTGTTCCTTCCAATTTATGATTTTTTTCTTATACTTAGTTCCTATCTGTGAATAACTCAGAGCCAGTAAGAGAAGCAGGGACTACCTAGCTCTGAACACAGCATGTTTCCAAACACACTGCAGACTGGGAATTAATATCGCAAGAGATATTGCTGCCTGTCCATCACCCAGCTTTCTGATCTGCCTGATAAAGGCAATTGATAGATTATGATAGAGACGTAAAGCATATACATAACATGGTTATTAAAAACCTGGGGAACTAACATGGTTAAAAGTAAAAAAAAGTTGTTCCACTACACCTTGAGATTAAGAGTTAATAATGGGAAATTTAGGGGTTTGGGACAAAAAAAAAAAAAAAGAAAAAAAAAAAACCACAAAACCAAACCAAACCAAAAAAACACCACAACAACAAATAAAAAACAAAACAAAAAGTCAAAGGTAAAGAAAAATTTAAATAAAAAAATTGAAGAAGGTTCTCCAGTATAAGATAGCATAGGAAATGAGAAAAGTAGACCAAGGAGAGTCATCAGCACAGTGAAAGTCCATGGTGTAGGTTTATGATAAGAAAAGATAAGAGAAATCACAGAACAAAGAATATAGAGGAGAGCACTTGTGGGAGTACATAGAAGAAGAGAGAGAAGGTACAATAGCACTTATAAAGAATTCAGTCATTTCATTTCTACTATCCGTTCATATCATCTGCACACATTATTCATGGTAACCTCGATTCGACACCCGATGCAATTATTTTTCCACCATAAAAGAACTTGTCAAGGATTTCTTAAACCATGCCCAAAGCAACAATATACATGAAAACTAAGCCTATCTTTCCAAAAATGGGAATTACATTTAAAAAAAATTATTTCTCAAAGACTACAGTCATCTGTCATCTAAGCTTGACTTGGTTACATTTTAATACCCTCACACATTATTGCCCATTTGAATCAGAACTCATATACTATTCAGGTGTTAATATAACATAGTCCCTTATATAACTCCACACATGGCATGAATGCTTAAAAACTGAAAGAGGTTCTGTGCAGAAAGTGATACCTGAACTTCACCCTGTGGAATTACACTGATTAAAACACAAAGCTGATCTAAGGACCAACACACAGAAAAAGCAGACTACCATGTGCTGTGGAATAAAAGGTTCCACAACAACATACGATTGTTAGATTTTTACCAAGAACAGAAAGAAACAATCGTTAGCAAGAGCAGCAGATACAGAGGTGTCACTGTGGAATCATATTAAGAAACATGAGAGGTGTAAAATTTGTGCCAAACTATCAGAAATAATCATCAGCTGCATCTATTTGCTGTACTCGTCAGCAGGTATATTACTCCCTACAGATTTCTACACTAGAGAAAGCTGCAGCATCTCTGCTCCCTAAACTAGCACGTTTAGAGCTAATTCAGTATTTCTACCTCACATTGAATTGCAAAAAAATAAAAAACCAAAAAACAAAACAACACACCACCCAAGCAAAAAACCCACACAAACCACACATCTTTAGTTTTCACAGGCAAAGGGTAAAAATGGAGAGTGAATAAGTCAGGAAAATGATGGAAACAGTGCAAAGAGAAAAAAAAACCATGAGATCAGGAAAGGAAAATGGAAATAAAGATAAATGAACCAAAGCAATTAAAAGTTTGTCCTAGCATGACACCCCATGGTATCAGAGAGTTGTGGTAAACAGATTAATGCCCCCATGGAGATGAGTGATATCCCTCGGGGGTTTATATTGGGACCACTGCTGTTTAATATCTTCATCAATAACATCGACAGTGGGATCGAGGGCACTCTCAGCAAGTTTTCAGACAACACCAGCCTGAATGGTGTGGTTAAAAAGCCTGAGGAATGCTATACCAATGAGAGGCACCTACAGAAGATGGAGATGTGGACCCACGTGAATCTCAAGAGGTTCAACAAGGCCAAGGACAAAGTTCTGCATCTGGGTCAGGGCAATTCTCAATATCAATACAGGCTGGGGTAAACTGGGATTGAGAGCAGCCATGCTGAGAAGAACTTGAGGGTACAGGTGGATGAAAAGCTGGAGCTGAACCACCCCGTGTGCTGGCACCCAGCAGGCACTGGCACCCTGGGCTGCACCCCCAGAGCCTGGGCAGCAGGGGAGGGGGGGATCCTGCCCCTCTGCTCCCAGGGCTCTGGGCAGAGAGAGAGACCCCCCTGCAGTGCTGGGGCCAGCTCGGGAGTGCTCAGCACAACAGAGACAGGGACCTGGTGGAGCGGGGCCAGAGGAGCCCCAGCAATGCTGGGAGGGCTGGAACCCCTCTGCTGGGAGCCAGGCTGGGAGAGCTGGGGGGGGTTCAGCCTGCAGAGGAAAAGGCTCCCCAAGGGGAGACCTGGTGGCCTTCAGGACTTGAAGGGGCCTGTCAGAAAGCTGGGGACAGTTTTTAGCAGAGCTTATAGTGATGGAGTGGAGTTTAATGGCTTCAAACTGAAAGAGAATAGACTTAGGTTCGGTATTACAAAGAAATTCTTCACTCTGAGGGTGTTGAGAGCCTGTGCCAGGCTGCCCAGAGAGGTGGCGGCTGCCCCATCCCTGGCACCATTGCAGGGGAGGTTGCCCAGGGCTCTGAGCACCCTGCTCTAGGTGCAGATGGCCCTGCTCAGTGCAGGGGGGTTGGATTAGATGACCTTTATAGCTCCCTTCCAAACCAAACTATCCTACGAGTCTGTGA
Source organism: Todiramphus chloris collaris (assembly GCA_025345505.1). Taxonomy (NCBI): domain Eukaryota; kingdom Metazoa; phylum Chordata; class Aves; order Coraciiformes; family Alcedinidae; genus Todiramphus; species Todiramphus chloris. Next base: position 39,755,161 of record JANVCC010000035.1, read on the forward strand.
TCCTTCGGAGAGAATCAAAAATGGGCCAGAATGACTAAGTACCTTGTATGATCCTTACATTTAACCAGATTGCTGTATGCAGGAACACAGGACAGAAACTGTTTCAGCCAGTGGGAAATACACTAAGATTAACTGAACAGTAGCTTAATTCATCACATGTTTGTGCACAATCATATCCAGCAAGGTAGCCATAACATAACAGCATGATAAAAGTAAAAAAAAAATTGAGTGATTTAAAACCATAAGGTCCAGAAGAGGTGAAAAGAAGATGGGGTTCATACATTTTTGCTAAGAACAACATATGTTTCACCAAATCCTGTAAAAATCACAAAATAACATAAGCAGGGGTTATAAACTGATTTATCTGCTACTAAAACAAACAAACAAAAATGCCGAGCACAGCTCTGAAAGTCAAATTTGGAACAACTATGGATGAATGAGATTGGCAAACATACAAATCAAAAATCAGTGGAGAATCTAGACTTCTATTTTCAGTAGTGATAAAAATAATTCTAAATTCCATAGGCACTGCATAACGGTCTCTTTTTCCAGCTTTCACAAACAGCAGCCACAGCATCTTGCAGACCTAAAGTTTAAAAAAGTACGTCTCCAATTAAAGGGACTAAAAATGAGAGCAAACAAGATAGCTGGTGATCAGAATAATTTGTCACTTTGCAGAGAAAAGCAGTGCATGATATTTGATTATAGCATTTTCTAGTCCCCCGCTATGTAAAGTATTACTCAGAATACTGGTCTCAGAAAAATGTTGAAAAATTCACTCCAGACAAAGAGGCGTTCAAAATGGTAAGTGGAAAGACAATAAATTAAAGTCTTTTATATATTGACTAAGCACCTTTTAGAATTCAGGTATTAGGAAGTGTATTTCAAATTTTCATGCTGACATTTTTATTACTTCTCTCACCGACTACCACTTTTCAAACCATATCCAAAATTAAAGCTTAATCTGTATGGGAGAATGAAGCTTCTTCCCAACTGCTTTTAAAGTTGGATGACTGCCATGGAAAATGCAGTTAAAAAAAAAAAAAAGAAGAAAAAATATAATAAAGAAAACAGAAGAAAACATACTTCAGGCAAGAAGGAGGACTGAGGAGGATGCAAGGAAGACTCAGAGATAAAGTTTATTGCTCCAAGGACTGCTTATATCTTTCTCATTAAACATGACTGAGTATGTAGCAGAAATAAACCTGGTAACATGGATCAGAAGCCAAGGTTCCCACTTTTTAGGTGAATTACAGCAGAATTTGCAATTACATTCTGAACAAAGAAAATCTTTCACCACCTCACGTACAACACTTACACAACAGCACAAAAATATTTTGTATAAGTTGGTTAGTAACTAAATCACTCTTGAAACTTTCCAGTTACACTTTTTAGAAGACTGAAAATCCATCCTTCAGTACAGAGAGGGGGGGAAGGACTGGAGAGGTGGAGGCAACAGAGCAGGAGGAAACCTGTCCCATACTGTCCACCAGTTCTTCATTCAAAGCAATGTGACCAAAGCAGAAAGTAATTACTTCAATCTCCAGTTCATCTTGACTTTCTCCCTTCAGCAGGCTACTTCCCAATTTAAATAACCAAGGCAAAGCCTCTACATCACTCCAGACCTCCCCTTGGTTTGTCCTGTCCTTTACTTTATGGGATAGCTGGTGTAACTCATTGCTTTTGCTATGTTAAAAACTAAACACAATCATCTGAGATCACTCCATTGCCAAGCTGAGAGGAATCTTCTTCCAACTACTTTTGATCTGACAGACTACAATAACTGATTTTCCAGTTCAAAGGGTGAACCAATTCTTTTTTTTTTTCTTCATGTTGGGTTGAACAAAAAGAAATTCAGTTCAGAATTTCTGCCCAATGAATCAATAGTGATTTCAAGCACTCAGCTGAGATCCAGATGATGTTCACTAGCACATAAATTAGAACAGCTTCAAAAGGAGAGGCTGAGATGTTCCTCCCATGGTGCTCTACAGCTTCACAGTAACACTGTTCTTCTGAGGGGCCAGAGACTTCAATTCCAATCTCTATATTGAATTATGTACAGAGAGGACTTAAATACAGATTTCAGGCACACTGGAAAATCTTCTTGCAGAGCACTGTCCATGGTTATCTCAAAACGTAATTAAAAAGGGTGTGCATTTAATACTGCTGGGGATTACTGACTGTGGACTAAGCCCACCCAGTTCTGGAATGAATGATGGCACACAGACTAGGGCAAGATTACTGCTTACGGTATCTCTTGCAATTTCTAAGACCTTATTTTTTAATTTTATTTTTTAAGTTCTACTAGAACTGTTTTCCAAATTTGACTTGAATTCAGAAATTTCATGCACTGTGATGCATGGTGAAGTATTTACTGTAAAAATATCACAGAATCAGAGAATGTTAGGGGTTGGAAGGGACCTCTGAAGATCATCGAGTCCATAATCCCTGCCAGAGGACAACACTAGAGCAGATCAGGCAGAAATGCATCCAGACAGATTTTGAAAGTCTCCAGAGAAGGAGACTCCACAGCCTCTCTGGGGAGTCTGTTCCAATGCTCTACAACTCTTACAGTAAAGAGATTCTTCCTTATGTTGGGGTGGAATTTCCTGTACTTGAGCTTAGATCTATTGCTCCTCATCCTATCACAATGCACAAGTGAAAAGAAGTTGTCCCTGACCTTCTGACACCCAACCCTTATATATTTATAGACATTAATTAGATCCATACACACTGGTTGGGGTTTGGGGTTTTTTTGCTTGTTGGTGTTTTTTTGGTGTGTTGGTTTTTGTTTTGTGGTTTCTTTTTGTTTTGTTTTTTTTTTTTTTTTTTATGTAGTGTATTTCCACAAATCTTCTTAAATAAAACCATTCTTAACAAGAAGATTATTTCTAAAAGAACAAACAGTGATTTTAGGATCTGATTGTGAAATTCAAGTCAGATATTCCGGGAAGAAACACTATTTTTATAACTTTCAATTTGTAACTTTCAATTTATAAGTATAATTTCATTTTTGACAACTGTCAGAAGCTGGTATTCTAAAGCAATTTTATTATTTCCAGGTCTAGCGTCACAACAGTAATAAACTCTTGAAGAAAGACAATGCCTTGAAAAAGGAAAACAATCAACCAATACATTTACTTATAATTTTTCAAAGACATACCACTGTGCTTCTGTAAACTTGGTCTCAGGCTGTCATATTTGGGCAATATATCAAATGTCAACTACTCTTATAACAAACATCTCTGGGAGATGAAAGTTGCTTTCATAAATTTAAACTAACATGAGCTTAAACAAAACACTGAACAGTGAAATGAATACTCTAAAAGCTCCAGACAAGGCTGTAACAGGAATAAATCTCTCAAAAATGATGCAGAGAATACGTACAGGCTCTATGCTGTTGGCTTTACCAAGAACCAGTATCATCATCAGTTCAAGACCTCCTCAGCTGCACAAACCTCTAGGGACATGTACAGAAAATCACCTGTATGTGTTTTATTTTTCTCTATTTTTAGCTTCATGCTCAAGAATACCAGACTCATTGTGGGATGCAAGGGAAGAACGTTTTAGGACTGCACAAGACTTGTAATGGGATGTGTAAAAGAGGATTCGAAGGTGGGTAAAAGGAAGGACTGAGATGATTTGGGGATGAACAAACAAGGAAAAAATGGAGGCATAAGAGGATAAAAGGGGCCAACCTTGTGTGGACAAATTACTGGTCAGTGCACTTGTTCGGCCAAGCCTTGGGCCAGATTTCTGAATGTCAGCTGCTGGGGAAGTCATAGAATCTGGAGATCTGCTTCCACATGTTTGTGTGTGTCTTCAGGAGTGGGGCAACTGGGAAGGTTGTTCAGATCCCCATTCATCCTTAATTTGTGTATTTCCAAGGATGGGGCATCTACCACCTCTCCGGAAAACCTGGGCCAGTGTTTCACAGATCAGCAAGCGTTAGGTATCTGATGTGCATGGTCAGCCAAGTATGTACATGCATATGGGCTACATATGTATGTTTGTGTTCATGTACCCACTGGGAATATATACTCAGCCTCACAATTGCTTAGATCTGAGGCCATGGAGCTGCAGTAGCCTCACTACTGGATTTGGGAACCCCTGACACTACTTATCTGTACAACAGCTCTTTGAGATTCTCTACAGTTTCTGTTTTTTCATCAGAAGTGTTTAAAATCATTTTAGAAAAGGAATGTTAATGTCTTTCAGAAGCTAAATTCTCTGAGAGCTAAAAAATAATTAATGGATTTGAAAAGGGTCTGAAAGAGCTAGCAGTAGAGTATTTGCACAAAATGACATTTAGCATGCCATATTTTTTTGGATGAACACTGGAAACATGAATAACAATTGAAGTTGCTTCCAAAAGTAACAAGCAATCCAAAAGAGATTATTAATATTTTTTTAAAAAACAGGCTACCTCTTCAGTGACTTGTTGAATATAAGACTTCAAATCTTCACACTCAAAGCTTTTGGAGAGGCGTGAGGCATTGGTGAGACCAGCAAAAAAAGCAAACTGCAAAGTACTTCATCTTAGCTACTGCTGGCAAAACAGAGACTATGATTGTTATACACACAGGTTCTTTCAAAAGTGCAGACCAAGATTCATTGTCCCGTTAAGCAGGACTGACCACAAGCCTCACTTCACCTTTCAGAAATTAATAGCCTAGTTTGTCTAAAATAACTGCTCTTCAGTAATTTCTTGCTACAGACACACATTTTCCTCTAGTAAGAGCTAGCAGACACTAAATTTTTGCTTAAAGAAGTTCTCATATACTTCAGAGAAAAGTACTATAAACAAACATATGGGGAACATATGTTTAAGTGAAAAGATCAGAATTCTTTTTTTTTTTTTTTTCCCTAAAAAAAGATTTCTCTAGCCTCTAAGCTGGGTAAGGAACAATAGTTCAGGTTATGCAGAAAAATTTCAAGTGATAAAATATTAGGATGAGATTTTAATTTTATTTTTTATTAAAGAATCTACTTTTCCTCCTTGTTACTTGCCAGATTCAAACCCAATATCCTACAGTTCTTTCATTTGATTCGGACACTGGGAATAATAATCAGCCAAAAAGATTCAGAAAAACGCCAAAAAAAGCCCTGAAGTAATCAGTGCTTCGTTACTACTGTAAGAGATACCTTTATATATCTTGAACTGCAGATCAGCCATTCATTTTGAATCCTGCCACTGGGACTCGAAAACAGATGCAGACATCAGACAATACTTCATCATTTGCTTTCTCTGTAAAAAGAATTTCTTCCTTTCCAACGTCAAGTGATAGTTATATTGTGACAAGTCTTTTACTGGCTTCTACAGAAACACCCTCGTGAAGTAATTCCCCTTCCAAGTACTTTACATAGTAAGAAAAACGTGGGAGAACTAGCAGAAACCACAAGCTCACCTCCATTAGTTGAATTCTTATTAAGAAAATGAACCAGAGAATAATGCACTCAGCTAAGGTGTTTTTCTTATATTTTACATGTATTATCACTGTAACTTCAGGTGTCACACCCAAACTATTCCAAGAAAGCTTTGAGATAGTAATAGGTACAAACACTGCTACATAAGATGATGTTCACACCCTGAACTTCAATGTAAATATGCTTACTGGGAATGCTTTTAGTGTGAGAAAGGAAAAGAATGGATAAAAATAAGCACAGCTGGATGGGCTAGCAGAGCAGTGTGAAGCAGGCACCTGGGGTCAGAGAAGGAATCAGAAAAGAGCTTAATCTACTAGAAGAGAAAACCAAGTCGATAAACAAAGTACATTAAGTTTGTAAAGTAAGGGGAAAAAGAAGATGTTACTAAAAAGGCGCGCTTTTTTCCCCCCCCTACTTTGCATTAGAAAACCATGACTGAATGAGAGAGAAATAGAAGGACCTTAAATGACCACAGAATGAAGATACGAGAGGGAGACAAAAGTAAGAAGGGTTAACAGGGAATGGGAGGTCTAAAGACACCATGAAAGGGGAAATTTCAGGTACTGAGTTTTAGGCAAGGAAGACAAACTAAGCGTACAACCACGTGAAGGTAGCAAAAATCAGGAGAGGGAAACAGGAGTATAGAGGAGAGCAGTACAGACTCCTTGCAGCTTTTTAATGCAGTTAAAAAAGAAAACTGATTGGATTAGAGGGCAGAAAACAAGAATCTGAAGTGAGTGGAAAAGTTTTAAAGAAAGGCAAAATCCAAGCAGGGATTTTCTGCTTCAGTCAGAAAAGTCAAGACCTCTAGGCAGCATATCTTAAATGTGGGATAACAAGGCACTGCAAGGACTGGGTTTTAGGAAGGAACTGCTGGCCTATTGAAGTCTAACTGAAAGAACATTTTACAGTCAGGAAAAGTCTTCTAAAATACAAATTGCCAGCTGAGCTGGGTACTCTTTTAAGACCCGGAGAATGCTGCTCTCTGCATTTGGTTAGAGTTCAGCAGTTCCCCAGAACACAAAACCAAGACACTCTTAAGTCACAGTCTATGTGACACTACAACTGTCAATGCAGAATCTGTCTCTGTCATACTGCTGCCATTGAAATCAGAAGATCTTATAATGCTATTTGAGCTCATTTAAGTTATTATAAAAATAACCAGCATCTCACAAATGTGTATTGTGGAGTTTGCTCCCACCACCTGAGTTGTGCAGATTCTGTGCTTTCCTCCCAAAGTAACTGAAAAGAGGGGGGAACAAAGATGATGACCTTTCATAGGGTTTACTTTAAAAATCTTCATTTAAATAGTTGCAAAAAGTAAGCAGTTAAAGCATTAAAGTATTAAAAATATTACTTTTTAGTATGTTCCATCACAGATAAAATAAAAGAAAGTTAAAGACATTTTTTCATGTCAGATGTTAATACAGACTGTCAAGCTCACTGACAGTCATGGATCGTATTCTTTTGAAACAACGTGTATAAATCTGCACAAATACTTAAGTTTACCTCAAGTTTACACTGTCTTCAAATACAAAAACACATCAAGAGCTAATTTCTGTCGCTTGATTGAAATCAGTTTCAGATTATGAGCTGAAGTTGTACCTACCCTGCTTGAAAAGCAAAAAATTTAAGAAAGAACAACCAGCTGCTAGCTTAAATCATGTTTTTAAGGGAAGTTTCAGCCGTATGTCAGAAAACTTTTAGGGAAATTATATTTAAATGAGACAGTCATTAGCAAATACCCAGAAGATAGACACTGGGAAAGTAATTTAATAGATAGAATAAATTTACATAAATCTATTTCCTTCTCTTGCTTTCCTCAGCACCCCAGCCTGTTTCTTACTAAATTCAAACAGACCTGAGCATAACAGACAAGTAGATTTTTGTGTGAATGACAACCTGAGTGTCTCCTCCACAGGGAATTTTCTTCTTCTCTAAGGATCAATAAGGGACCAATGGCATTTCAACACCTATGCTATGAGAGGATATCCCTCTGCTTCACTCCCCAGGCTGCATTTCTTATTTTTGAGTTGTTCTTCACTTCCCTGCACGTCTTAGGCTCTGTTATTTCAGGGCTCAGGATTATTATAACCAAAAACCATGAACAGCAAACATCAGCATTTCCTAGGTCTCGTTTGTCCCCCATCTGGGAGATGTTTTATACAACTCCAACAATATCAGAAAAAAATGCCCATACAGCAAAGTTTTCAATAGCATATGAATTGGATAATTTCACGTAGATTGCTTTGAACTATAAGGCCAAAGTATTCCTATTACGGAATACATACATACACACACATATATCCACACAGATACAAACATTATGCATAAAATATTTACTCCTTTTCAGAAAACTCTGTGACATAAAAACCCACATCATTTTGAGAACTTGACTTTGTAAATCAAAGCTACTGATCCTCAGAGTGATACAGAAAATATAATTTACCCTTGGACGTTAACGTAACAGGAGTCTTAATCTACACGTTCTTTACATTCATGTTAATTCCAAAGTATTTTGTAAATGATACAGTACATTTTTTTCTTATCTATCAGTGCAAAGCAACCCTCTCTGGGATGAATTGCAACAACCCTCTATAACAGTATGTAAGAGTATACAGCAATACAGGGCAGGAAATGAGGAGCATGCCAGAACCAGCTGTAACTGCAGGAAACATTTTTAGGTTGACGATGTAATTATCCGAGCTGGAATATTGCCAGAAAATCAACTAGCAATACTCTGGCAAAATACAGCCTCAGTTCATTAAGTCAGCTCTTTATGTCACTGAGCTAAACATATCATTTCACATTGCACCAAGGCTGCTCTAGTTTACACGGCTCCTGCGTGCTAATAACGGTGTTTGGTGTCTCCTGCTTTCCTAATTATGGAGTCATGTTATACAGACCCAAAAAAAGCTGCTCCACTTTTCTGACAGACTTTTTTCCAGCCTGCAGTGTTGATGAAAGAGGAACATCTGTATCAGTCAGTGTTATACTGTTTAAGATCTTTTTTCCTCTCTACTTCCTGCATTGTTATTCAATAGAGGTTAAAAAAAAAAAAAGAAAATAATAAAAGGCTCTTTATCAATTAAAAACTCAGAAACTCAGTTAAGAAGAAAACAAAAATTCTCCACAGCAAATCCTATCAGGTACCTCTAGCTTTACAAAGCACAAATCTACAAAGAAAGCACCATTAACTAATAGAAAAGAAAGCTTTAATGATGAAGAAACAGAATAAGCAGCTCTGATACCATGGTAATGAACGTGATATATTTGCCTAGATCAGAGAGCATGAAATAGTTTAGGTTGATGACACTAGCTCTGTAGAAGGCTCCTTGGGAGAAGCTCACAAAACCAAGTCAGCATCACAGCCCCAAAAGGAAAGAACTGTAAATTCAGAGGGAACAAGGGCACTCGCATCAGCGCCGAACTAGAATTTGACATAACACGAAGTGATGTAAGCAACAGGAAATTAAAGCAGCTGACAAATGAAACTTCATGCCAGAGAAGCCAGGCATCAACATCACAGATCTAAAAAAGAACAAACCCCAAAAACCTAAAACCAACAAAAACTTAACCCCTCCCCCAAAGAAAAAAATTGGGCGGGGGGGGAGGAACAAAACAAAAAACAACCAAAACCAACAACACTACCACCAAAACCAAACAAAAGAACCCCACCAAAACACTCCCAATAGAATACTGGCGTAACACTGAACGCGAGGACACTGCAAGTACTTATTCTGATGTGCTGAAACCCCACATGCATATAACAAGAAAACAGTGAAACTAAATACGCAAAGAGTGGATAGGAGGAAGAAAAGGAAGAAATAGCCTCAGGATAGAACAGGCTGGAATATTCACTAGTCAGTTTTTATGCCTAGAAGATTTTAAACCTTCCTGGTCATATGATCATTTAAGGCCAATTTTCATGAACAGAAGAGGAAAAAGAATAATAAGTAAATAAATCATACAAGCACCACTGGACTAATTCAGTGTATAAAATACTGATTTTCAGTGAAGTACTTTAGACTCCTTTCAAAACCTCAGCTGGAGATCTGTCAGTCTTGTTCTAAAACCCAGGACTAACGATACTGACAGATGGTATCTAGATTACAGGATTTAAAATGGAAGATACCTGAAAGGTACTTAATTCTTCTACAATACAGATAATTACTATCAAAGTCAATATAAAGGACAAGTTTTGTTATGGGCATGTATTGAAAACATATTTTTCTCCACTGCACGTGGAGGTTTGAAAGCATCTGATATGAATTTTACCTTTTGAAGGAAAATTGTCACATGATATCCATAATATAATGGATATCCATCATGTGTTTAAAATTTCAAAGCCTTATTCAGAAGGAGTTTTCTTATAATACCAATTTAAACTTCAAATATTAAATTCTGCAAACCCAGGATTATTTCTGCCAGTAAAGAAAATGTTATCTTCCCACAGTCCCATGGCCAACTAGGCAATTTTTTTGTAACACTGCTTATCTTGAAGCTTGTAGTTTAATCTATGCAGTATGCAAACCAATGCTAATATTTATCTTATTATCATCCCTACCCAGAAAAAATATTGTTTTAATATTGCTATTATCTGTATATTTTCAGACTTTGATAATCTTTGTATCTATTTCAACATATACTTGAAACCACAAGTAATTCTATATTGCTGTATCATTTGGTTGATAGTTGTTTGTTCAGAAACAAATGCACCATAATCCTCATTCATTTGCACCCGCAGGTTTTAACCCCCTGCTCAAACTGAGCAAAGAGACAAATCACGTCAAGTTTGTTACACAGCAGGATAAAAAGTGGATTGAAAATTAACCACTAAGCTTTGGCACTGGGCAGCATGGCTGCTAAATAATGAGTTCAATATTTGGAGACAGAACACCTAGAAGGAAAGCAAACAAAGAAACCATATTTTACCAAAGTTAGACCATTCTTTATACTCACTTTCAGGAAGGTATAGCTATTTTAAGACTTATATGCCATATACCAGATATACTGCAATATAGGACATAATTTTCCTAACAGTATCAGAGCAGTTGATACACTTGTTTTGGATGAAATCTTGAAAAGCATCAAATTAAGCAGTTCCCTCATTCAGCATTTTGTTCCACATACCTTGTTTGCGCACGTCCTCTACAGCGGCGACTAATTCCTCCTTGAGATCCTGGCTCTCTTTAGCGATTTGATCTCCTTTTTCTAGAAAGTTTTGAGTAGCCTGCTCTACAGAAGCTGCCAACACATGAGCCTTCTTAGAGCGCCCTTTCTTCTTGCCAGATGGTCCTTTATTGCTTGTGTTCACAAGCGTTGTTACCTTTGGGAAAGCAAAAAAACCCAAAGTATTTGTCAGTTCAAATGATTCTTCAACTATTAGTAGCTCACTAAGTGGGCAGCTAATTCAATATCCCCACTATTTTCTTTACCCCTGAAATGATGTAATGATTGCATATATTGAATAAGGAAAATTTCAAGTTTAAAACTCCAAGCATGACAGCACATACCTCCAAAAATGTTTTTGCATTTTTTTTTTTCCCTCCCCCTTTTAACCTCTCTTTAGTCTGGTCTAAGCAAATCACAGTCAAGCAGCAAAGGAGGAAAAGATAAGAAACAGAGCACTGATGCTAAAGCATGATTTTTGTCACAGTTAAAAAAAAAAAAAAGAAAAAAGAATAAGCTGATAAATGAAAACCTAAACCATTCAGAAAGTCATTGTCCCTTGAGCTAAGTACTGTCAGCTATACTCGAATGGTGACAAAACCATTGTGGCTGCTTTCCAGACGTTAAGGAATGAAGAGTTCCTTCTGTAAAGATTATAACCGTTAAATCTATTCAGTTTAGGATTGCTGTAGTGTACTTTAAAATACTGGCATAAGACAACAGCAGATAGCGAAACAATCCCACTTTCTGCTCTGTATTTAAAAAGAAAGAAAACCTGCCTCCATGTTTATAGGAACTCAAAGAAATTCATTATTGATCTGTGGATAAAATGATGTAGAAACTTTATCCACAAAAGGTTAACAGTACAGCACAGTGTACACCACAGCTTTTTGCTGGAACAAAACCGTGTTCCATCACTCCACTAGCAAAAGGCAACCTTTCTGTAAGACAAGAACAAGGAGTCAGATATAATCAGGTGTTAAATGCATGAAAAAACAGCAATGGATTCATAATGATCAGGGATGCAATTCACCCCAACCAGGATACAAACCAGAGCAGCTGAAGTGAAGTACCAGTGTGCTAAGTCAAAAATTTACTATAAAAACCAAAACGCACACCTTTGCAGTAAGGTGAGTGCACTACAAAGTAAAAGATTTTGAAATGACATAAAACTCTACCCCCTTTCCAAGAAGCCTGACAAAGCATCCAGTACATTTATGACCAAAAAGCCTCACGTCATGCTGCTAGTGCTACTTGTTCTTTGTCTTTGAGCTAGGTTTGTTGGGTTTTTTGTTTCAACTCACGTTTAACAATTATAGAATATTGAAGAATAGAACAAAAGATTATCAGGATTTGAAAACACCATATACATGGATGTATTGGGTGAAAAATATTGTATTCCAGACCCTTCTTCCAGGAAGAAGTCTTCCTTAGTACAGGAAGGTAATATTCTTCCATCACCTCTTTTTTCCACACTAGTTATATCTAGAAATAATACTTTCATTATTAGTTTTCCCTTGAAATTATTCTTCGTGAAATTTACTGAAGATCCTTTTGTGGTGGATCATTGACTATTTAAGGATTTTAGACTTTCATAGAATCATCTAGGCTGTACAAGACCTTCAAGATCATAGAGTCAAATCATTAACCCTATTCTACATGTCCACTTCTAAACCACATCCCATTTCATAAACAAAGAAACAAGGCCACCTAGTAACCTAACTCAGGTTTAGCAAATAGACTGGATTTATGCAGCACGTCATAAGGAGAACTAAGAAAAGCTTTCACACACAGCAGGCAATAAAAGCATATTCTGAAAGCCACATAAGGAGACCTGAAGATGAAGCGAATAATGTTAGAAGCTGATCTTAATTATTTGGACTTATTGAACAAACTAGAACTAGACTGACAGAATAGTCCAGATAAAATACAGAAGAAAAAGATCTGAAGTAAAGAAAAGGTTGTCAATAAATTAAGTCAAGTCAGACTTTTTCATAGATCTTTATTAGGTAGATGCAGGGGTCAATAGATTAAAAAAAAAAAAAAAAAAAAAATGCTTGAAATAGCACAAAGACAGAAGTTGTAGCTGACTGAAGAACTGCTGAAGTCCTGGGAAGACACAGGAATTAGTTGGTTTGCACACTTCTTTTGGTACCCTAAAAATCTTGGCAGTGAAGAATCTCTGTGTCTGAGTCTGTATAGAGTAGATGTACCTGTGCATGTCCTAGAGGTGAAGAGGAACAAGCAGTGGCATAAAGGCTTTGCTCATGCACTGAGTTGCTACAAGTCCAGAAGCAGCAGAACACAGAGGAAATTCCTAATTGCCACAGGAGATGGAGACTTTTGCTACCCCTTCTTAGAACATATATGTAGAAAACAGCACCCCAAAAGTTAATCATCTTTTTCAAAAGGAAATGTTGCTGTATTCTTCTTGATTCCAATTCCCTCATAAAAGTGTTGCTGCTGGGTTTTTTTCTTAATTAAAAAAAACCCACAGACAAAAAAAAGCATAAAAAGCCCCATCTCCAGAACATTAAAAGCTCAGACTCAAATATAATAATTTTATTATAATATATAATATTATTAAAATATATTACAATGAATTTGCATAAAACATGGACATATTTAATGGTTGTGTAGGTATGGTGCTAAGGCACATGGTTTAGAGTGGACATGTAAAACAGGGTTAATGGTGAGACAATTACTTTGAAGGTCCTTTCCAAACTAGATGATGCCATGAGCTCACAAGAGAGCACAAGGAGTTCACAAATGGTGCTAAAGACTTTGTTCTCCAATGTACGTCAGTGATTTGTAAGCCTGAAGCAAAGACTTACAAATTTTAAACAATGAAGATCTATCCATAAAGATTAAATACATGAATAGTAACATCTCATGAGTGTCTTAAAACCAGCATTCAGGTACCAGGATTTTTTTCATTTTATTTTTATTTTATTTGCTTATAAACTGGTGACCAGGCACACACAAGTAAGATCATTCAGAAAGAAATTAAAAACAAATCTTGAGTCTAATTGGACTTTCTGATCAATTTATATATATATATATACACATACTTTTTTTTTTTTAATTCAACTGAATAAAAGAAGAAAGTGAATGAATGTTTATAATTATGCTGGTTAGTACTCTTGAATTTCTGAGGCTATTTTTGCAGTATGTAGCTATTTTTAAATTTAGTTCTGCAATCTGAGACTAGTACAATAATTAGGCCATTCTGAGGACACTCCTATCTGGAAATACTCATGGGCTTATATGAAAACCTAGAAGTTTGTCTACCCCCCCAAAATATTTAAAAGCAAAGGGAGACACTGTAGTTCCTGATTTTAGAAATAGAATCCAGTTCAATAATTAAAATGACTGGTGACTGGATGATTTTTCTATTTTTCTTACACTCTAGGTTAGGAAAACACCTATCAGGAACAGATAGATTTTTCAAAATATTGTTAAAAATAAATTTTAAAAAAAATTCAAATGTAATGTGAAGATAGACTGAAATGTTTTTCTATGAAAACAAATTTCATAGGAAGATAAAAATAAAAAAAATAAAAGGACTCTAATATCAAAGAAAAGGCTGATGTAGTTTAATGAAAAAGTACTACTTCATAGAATCTATAAAGAAAAGAGAGCAATATAGTCTGCAGTGTTTACCACCGGAACATCTTAACCTTTCCTGCTGTACAACAGCCTGCAGATGAGGACAGCAGAGAGGAAACATCTCTTCCAGTCCCAGCATTGTCACTCAAGCCTCTGACCTTGTACACATGTCTCCCATCTATAACTTAATTTAATTTCTCTATTCCAGACACTCCATTCTGCTTGGAAAATGATTCAACATCGCATCCACTTCAATGAACTTAGACAAAACTAATTAGTTTGCCGAATCAGGGTCCCAAACTAAGTTGATCAAAATAACACTTTTCTTTCATTTCAGGGGCAGCCTAGAAGCAAGCACTGGAGGGTTAATTTCCGTACGAAAATAAAACATACATTGCACCTAGATTCAACATGGGCATCTTTCAGCTACTGTCAGCAACAGTATAAACTGAAATCTTGGTCACATGTTGCAATTTGCACATATAAATACTCATTATTCCAAAAAAAAAACCTCCACAGATTGAATTTATCAATGAGTGCAAGTATAGGAGGAAAGAAACAGAATGATGCGGACCAACAGACCACTCCCATTGTAGTTTCAAAAATTAACTGGCATAACAAAATTAGATAATGAGGCCTCATGAGAATCATGAGGAATCATTCACAGTGTGGGGTTGGGACATTCACATCAGAAAGGCCAACTCTTGATTCTAGTCTTTGCCCTAACAGGTTGGGCTCTGCACAGTACACAACCCTTAATAGGAAGAAAAACCACTCAAAAACTGGAATCTTGCAAGTTTGTCCACCTTGTTTCATCTTCTTTTAAATTATATTATATTACCAGTCTGAAATGCTAAGAAAGGAGTCTCTTCCAAATTTAGTGTTGTTCAGAAAAGTCAGCTGTACTGGCAGGGAGCAAAGACTTCTTACACCAGTGGTAGAAAAACCCATGGCATGTTATCTGTCTTCCCTCTTCTAAAAAAGCCATGTATAAACCTATAATTTACTATAAATTGCATGATGAAAAAAAAAAAGAAAAAAAAAGAGCACAAACAACTGGTTATCTTATTAACCCTATATTTGAGTTGTTCAGAAGTGGTTTTAAGCCAGACTGCTTTACCTGCATTTGTGTTAAAGAGGGAAAAGAGAAGAAAAAAAAAAAAAAAGAGAGAAGACAAGAGCACAACTCAGTGTTGCTCAGTTTTCTGGTAGGGCTTTCAAGCCAAATGGTTTATTTTAAATAACTTATCCCACCTATGCTGGTACAAAGGAAAGGATGTCTCTATCAGCTTCTGTTACTAATTAATGCAGACTTCACCCAAAATTCTGCACAATTATCAAATATATCACTTGATAATTACCATAAGCTCATTTGGCAACCCTGTAATGATCCTGGCTTTGTGATCACTCTAGGGAACCTTGCTCTCTTATTTTATTAAAGCAGCTTCACATAGTCCCAGCACAGTTCTCTGTTGGAAAAACAGAACTTCACTAATTAATACTTCAGTCCCATCCTGAATTAAGTCCGCCTTACACAGCTCCAGCAGCGCAAAAGAAAGGTGAAGATGTCTTTGCTAAAAGCAGAAAATTCTATTAGCATGGATTTCCCTATTGCAGAGGTCACGTGTGGGCAGGGATGCCAGAAGTGAAAGGGGATAGAGCTGGATCACAAACTCATCAAATTCACTCCCAGTCAGCAGCTACAGCTCACAGAAAAACATTCCTGGCACTGTGAATTAAACTGCCTTCCCTAAAGATTTCTGCAACGTGTGGGCCAAAAGTTGAAGAAATTTAATACTTCCATCCCTTCTCTTTCTTCAGTAGCTACTTGAACTGCATTAGTTACTCAAGAATTTCCATAACCACGTTACAAAATATACTTAGATTGACAGTTTTCGAGAAAAAAAAATATTGATCTGCTCTTTTCTAATATTATTATTATACTAGCCTGTGTGGTTTGGCACTGATCACTCACCTAAGATTCATGCCTTTAGTACAGACTGGCTGATGAAGGTTGAAAAATTAGATGTGTGTGTTTACAACCTAGTAAGCCAACAGTATCCTGGGCTGCATCAAAGTGCAGCCAGCAGGTTGAGGGATGCAATTCTACCCCACCCTTGTAAGACCTCACCTGGAGCACTGCATCCAGCTCTGGGGTCCCCAGCACAAGACAGACACGGACCTGTTGGAGCAAGTCCAGAGGAATGCCAAAAAATGATCTGAGGGCTGGAGCACCTCTCTTATCAAGAAAGGCTGAGAGAATCGGGGCTGTTCAGCCTGGAGAACAGAAGGAAGACTTCCTAGCAGCCTTCCAGTGCTTAAAGAGGGCCTACAGAAAAGATGGGGAGGGGCTCTTTATCAGGGAGTGTAGTGAGAGGATGAGGAGTAAGGGTTTCAAACTGAAAATGGGTAGGTTTAGATTAGATATAAGGAAGAAAACTCTTTATTATAAGGGTGGTGAAGCACTGGAACAGGTTGACTTGTGGATGCCCCATCATTGGATGTATTCAACATCAGGTTGGATGAGGCATGCCCCCGTGGCATCATGAAAGGTCCATTTCAACCCCAAACATTCTATGTTTCTGTAATTTTTAAGTATCAGTAACAGAGGCTGTTGGAGCTTTTTAGATGGTGGACAGCATTTATCTGTTTGCTTGCATTTAATAAACCACAGCAGGTAAATCAAGTATGGCTATGCACACATGTACATTATGAAAAATCATTCATAATGTTGTGTGACAGGTGAAATCAATGTAAAAAAGTTTCTGTGAAAGATCAATAATTATTTGAAAAAGATATCACTCTTCTCCCCTATGTCCCTTTTCAAGTAAACATTACTTGTTCTTCCCAGTGGCATTTCTTGAATGTGAACAGCTCCAAGTTATTCCTCTCTTCTCATAGACTCATATATTACCAAGCCTCTGGAAACACTCAATGACCCGAAAAAAGACAGCCCTGACATTTCAGTGTCCATTTTGCTTCTAGATATAAGGCTACCCTTCCACTTGAATGCACTATCTTATTGCCTCACTGGTTATACTAATGGTATCCCCTCAAGCCCTGGTTTTCAAAGTCCTCCTGTTTCCAAAAGAAGTTTGTTTCATAAAAGAAAAAAAGAAAAATCATAATACTAAAAAAACCCCAAACAAACAACAAAAAAAAAAACCCCACACACCACACTACAACCATCTGGAAAACAAGAAATTCATTTTCCAAATGGTTTCAGGGTTGAGTTTTTGTTTGGGGCTTTTTTTCTTCCCCTTGTTTTTGGTTTTGTTTTTCATTTTGGATTGATTTTTCCCCCCCCCCTTTTGCCAACAGGATCAAACAGAACTCATTCAAAACACTTCAGGAGAGGAAGAGATTGTGTTACAGGTTAAAGCACTGGTATGGCTGTAGGAAGATCAGATTTAATTTCTTGCTCAAAATAAAGTGGAGAACAGACCTGAATACTATCTGGGTGACCTTCACTTTGACCATCCAGAAAAAGTGTGGGACTCTTTGCTTTATATACTCCCAACTCTGCACTTCATGAGCTACCTTATGATCTGTCTCTCAGCAGTAGCTCATTAGGTAACCCTAATCCAACTGCAATATATCCTTGAGCAAAATACAGTAGAAAATACTGCCAACTACCTCTTTGACCTTCACATACAAAAGTTCTTTGGACATTAGGAAGAGGTTCTTTATTCTAAGGGTGGTGGAAACTGGAAGATGTGGTCCAGAGAAGGTGTGAAAGCCCCATCCCTGGAGACATTCAAGGTCATTTTTGATGAGGATCTGAGTGACCTGATCTAGTTGAGCATGTTCCTGCTCTCTACAGGGAGGTTGGACTAGCTGACATTTAGAGGCCCCTTCCAACCCAAGGCATTCTATGATTCTAGAAAACAGAGAAGCAGCCAACTTGGTTTTTTCCCCCATATTTGTGCTTTTTCTCTAATACTATGTAAAAAACTGGGGTTACAGCAATATGTTTGTGAACACAGATGTTCTGCTGAGCACAATTCAGTCCTTAATGTAACTCCTTTTTTCTTACAATAATCATTCTTCAACTTTCTCTACCAACTTCAGTAATTTGCCACTATCCTTGGCCCATAAATCATAACAGCTTACATAATTAACTCTTACAATTAGCTCTGCTAATTAGCACCAGCTGTCCACCTAATTCATAACACCGAAATTCTTTTTCTATGATATCTAGATATTTGAATTTTCATTGACAAATATAACTTTCATTATCCACACCAAACTCCAGTGTTTTAGCCCAGCCTTTTTCTACTACTTCCAGTTCCCTTCAGTGTTTGCAAATGCCTGCTGGTTCGAAGAATTAATAAATAAGCAGACTATTCTCTCTAATGTATAAATTATTAGCTAGGATGTTAAAAAAGTGTCAGTGACACACCTATCTTTTGGATGCAAAGTACATAGATAACTCAGGCAGCACTGATTAGAGCCGGTATATTTTAATCCAATCTAGCTCGAGGACAGCTAGCTGCTCTGATTCACATTTCTGCTGCCAAATACAAATGCCTGAACAAATTTGCATATTTCTATTCTGTCTACATGATGTACCTTTAGGATGGAATTTAGAGATAGCAACAGCATTGCCGTTAATTTATATTCTTCTTATCAGAGTTCACACCATGGGAGGAGGCTTATATCACAGCCAACGTGAAGGAATATTATATAAGGCAGCACTTCTAAAGTTCTTCAGCAAGAATTTTAAAGTTCTTCAGCAAGTATCAGTTCTCTGTGGAATTTTCTACTACTTGTTCCATTAAAAAAAAAAAAGGGGGGGGGGGAACCCCAAACAATTAAAACAAAGAAACAAACCAACCATCACACTTCTTTTCCTCATACGAATCTTCCAAATAAATAAATAAAAATTCATTTTCCAGACATGCAAGCCTGCAATAAGTTTGTACTGACTCTCCCAAAATTGAAACAATAAGCAATGTAAGTTAAGATGTTTTCTCTAATATATTTCGCCTCTAATTTGTAATAAATTAGAGGCAAAGTTTTTTTAAATTCTCCTTTTGTAATGAAGTTCTGCTGTAAATTGGCACTAAACTACTCTGATGCTATTCAGAAGGCCAATATGAATTCCAGCTTCTTTTCTTATAACTCCATCATATAAGGAGTTACCTGATAGACAGGGAAAAAAAAACGAGGTTATATTAATATTCCACTCATAAAAGATGGTAAATTTATATTCCTCAAGCTCTCTATGGATTCCCATGCTCATGTATTTGACTCATTGTTTCCCATACGACCCACACAACTTGACTGTGACCCTAGGAAGAGCCCCAGAGATACAGAAACAGCTGTTCAGCTGGTAAAGCTCATTCAAACTCCACACGAAGCCTGACAAGAAGAATGCCAACCAGCACCATGTAGGGCACTGCTGCACTGTGGTGTGGACACTTGTCAACTGGAAACACCACTGGGACCAAGATCATCTCACAGAACTGGCAGCACAAACAGCAGCATTCATTACAAGATACCCTCTCTGTGCTGGTAGGATTGCAAACCCTCTCTTCTAACAACTAAATAATTCCCTTCCTAAATACAAGTTCCTAGGATCTTGGTAGGAATCTTGACAATTCCAGCTTTTGCCAAGCTAGAAAAGCTTAAGCAGGTGTTTAATTGGAGCAATTGCATAATGGGTTACTATCCACTTTGATAAAATAGTCTTCAACAAAACCATTGGCTTAATCGAACTCTGAAATCTTCTCAATGCCTTTAATGGACATAAAATATAAAAGTAAAATTTTAAGATATTCTTCGCTATTTCTAATTCAATGTCATTCTTCTAATTGCACAAAAGGAAGGACTTAGTCTAACTCCACGCAAACTTGCCATCTATTAATCACCATATGACATAAGCTCCCCTCTGCAGCTCAGAGTTGAGCATGTAAGGGATGAAATTTAAAAAAACAGAGCAAAAACAAAACAAGGAAATAAAAACATACAAACAAACAAAACCACTACACAGAAAACACACAACCCACAAAAAACCCAAAACTTTCTTTGGCATCTCTCCCATTTGCCATCTTCTAAATCTCATTCCTAAGCATCTCTCTTCTCCATATGTTGAACTGGGAGATAATCATGCAACTTTGGCTTATGAATTACACTCCAAGATCTGGGTGCCTAAAAGGACTTGGCATCTCCATATCTTTGAGTCTTTCAAAGCTCTAAATGAAAAATGCTTATGGATTTTATACAGCATAGTCTGAATTTTAAATTGGAGCAACAATTGGAGATGCCAGTCGTTCCTGCTTGTGCTTTTGTGACCATCTTCCTTCTGTTTACCACTGTCCCAGCGAGACATCATCATGGGTCCAACACAGGAACTTAAAATGTTGAAACCAGTAAATGCAAGTTAGCTCCAAATTATCATCTCTGTGCAACTCAGCTGTGGTCAACAGACCACAATTCAAAAAACATTCCCTTAAACTGTAAAACATGAGGTTTCTCTTATTAATAGCTAATAATAATCAGAAATCTAAAGTCTACCTGCTAACCAGTAAATACACATTAAGGGGTAATGTCCTCAAAGCAGACAGAAATGTTAACTTCCAGTGAGGTGTCCAAAGGTCTTAGCCACAACTGAGCAGTAACTGAGGATGAGGCTTTTTTCCGTTCAGTAGCATTAAATATGAGAAGTTTAAGATATTAAAAAGTTATTACTAGAGCAAGCCCCCTTACTGACATCTCTTGTTTTCCTCGTTAATTAAAACAGTAAATGTCACTGCTGCCATAAGTGCATTTTCCTGGTTTGCTCCAATTTTACCCATTTTAAATTTGGGGCAAAACTTTATTGCACTACTTTCATAAGTACAAAAAAAGTCATTATATACAATTTGCTGTAAGGTTATGAAGCCCTCAAGAAAAGCTGTTAGCAATCACTGTGAATTACAAGAAATAATAAAAAAGAAAAATGCAAATAACACCTCATGAACTCTAATTCCTTCCAAAACTGAGCAGAAAACTAATCGTCAAGCTTATAAACACAGAACACACATGATGACCTATGCAGAGTAAATATTTAAGTATTATCACAAAATTAAGTCTTGTGATACTCAGTATCAGAAGTAAAAGACTACTGGTGTTAGTTTTGTACTACGTGGGAGAAACATCAACAGACAAGTTTCCATTTCCACTCTTATAGTTACCAGTATTAACAGATCAGAAATGAAGCCACTTCGTCTAAATACTGTTAAGTGGATCCTCAAAATCACACAAAAACAAGACAAGCAAAATGCACACATCTGTTCTTGAATGACAGCCAAATGAAGGCATCTTTGTACTCATCTCTAAGTACCGAATCAATCAAGAGCTGTACAACAGCAAAAAAAATAATAATAAAACCAACAATTTACTTAGCATCAAACTATCCCCCATTTAGCTAATAGTCTTTCTTTCTCCTAACTCTTTAGTAGTACAGACAATAAATTCAGTGTCTGACTCATTCAAGAAAGATATTTTATTTAACCACATGAGGGCAGACCACACTGTAGTAAAATTCTATTCGCGAAACCCCTGGGTTTATTGTACTTTGTGCTGTATTACTGGATCTGTGTAAGGCTTATTACAAACAGCACATTCTTTGTAAAGTTCTTAGTTGTTACTCAACGTATCATTTTCTGGACGCTCCTTGTTGGTTTAAAAACCTGTTAACAACCTTAAAAGCAGTGGTGCTTGCAGATATGGCTTAGTGGTGGACTTGGTAGAGGAAGATTAATGGTTGGACTCGAAGATCTTAAGGTCTTTCTCAACCTAAATGATTCCATGATTCTTTAAGGCTTAGTTCTCAAAGGAACTCCACCACGAAGTAGGCAACAAAGCCAAAGTGAGATGGCAATTTCATTACTAAGGCTCTACAGCTTTTGCTAACTAATTCTGGAGTTATTTCTCCTGAGGAGTGGTAAATAAAAAGTTATTTCTTACCTTAACAGATACTACATCTAGAACAAAAGCTATCCTTTTTGTTTGATTTTGGTTTGGGGTTTTTTTTGTTGGGTTGGTTAGGTTCTTTTGTGGTTTTATTTGTTGTGGGTTTTTTTTCTTCCTTTTCCAATTACCAAGACATTGTACTGGGGGAAATAACATAAGAGGATTTAAATAAGCCTTAACTGGATGCTAAACTAAGATAGCAGGTAACTATAAAGGCAGGTAACACCACGTTTAGGTCAACCATAGGCAGGCTGATTTCCCCAGATTTCCACTAGCAAAAGAAGCTGGTGCTCCTGGGAGTGCCCACCATTAGTTACTGATGGACTAGCTCCCCTGGGGACTGTTACTGTTTGTGAGCTCTCCTAAACAGCATTTAAAACTATCTTATACATCACTAAAATCCTCAGGAAAAAGATTCCCATGAGCTTCACTTGTTGTTAATGTAAAGTACTGGAAGGGAAGGAAGTAAAATACTTCAGACATGTGCAGTGAATTAGTCCTCTAGTTTCTCTGTAACCAGTAATACATCTTTCTTTTTTTTTTTAGATTAAAACCTTTCCCACAAAGAACAGAAGAAAACAGAAGCAAACAATCTTCCACTCTATTTATACAACTGATTAAATCAAAATCCAACAACATCCCCCCCCTTCCCACCCTCCCAAAAATGGATATCATTTAGTTTTCTGGAAGTTCTATTTCTAATAGTATGAAAAATAATTAAATTAACATTAAGTCTCGGTCTCTTTTTTCTCTCTAAATAACAAACAACTGGGGAAAATTAAGAAAAATATTTAAAATGACTATCAAGAAAACCTTATTTTTTCCAAGAAGATTGCACAAACTTTTTTTAGGGCAGAATGTGGACAGGTAAAAGCTAATATTATTACCATCTTATTTCAACCATTACCCAAAGCAAATTTATTTAAATGAAACCATAGATCTACAAAATAGTATGATCTGAGAACGACCAGATGACACCAGAAAAATCATACTTTTTAATTTTCTTTCCCCACCATTTTTTACTCTCAATGAACCAGTAAGCACACACTCAGATATCCAGTTTGGAGAAAGAATGACTTCAGTTACAGAGTTTGAACAAAACCACATTGCTGATCATGAATTTTCAGATGCTGGTACATTTCACGTTCAGCCACCCATTCCATGGTGCTGACAACCGCCAGAATAGGTGCAAGTGAACAGCAGAGGGAAAGAACAGACTCAGTCTTTCCATTTTTGTTTGCCAATTGTTTCAGTTCTGAAGTAATCTGAAAGAACCACACAACAGCATCAAATAGTCACACCTCTACCATATTCAACTGCAGTCATAGTGACATTATGAGCAGTGAAGAAAACACTGCACAGATTGCAAATATAGAGCACCTATAAATTCTCACTCGAGAAGGCAGATGAGAGCATTCCCCGAATGGTGCTTCTTTAGGCTGCTTATTTTGCAACTTTTACACACTGTATAAATCTCTCTCTTTTGCCAACTTGAAACTCAAAAACCACATTGTGTTTATATATATATCAGCATAAGTTAATTTTGGCTGGAATGGACCTCTGGATGTCTCTAGCCAAGCCCCTCGTATAAGCAGTGCCAACTTTGATGTAAGATAAGGATTTATTCCAGTACGGCAGTGTTGACTCATTATCCCCAGTTATGACTCAGGACTGAAGATGTGGTCTTACAATGACTGATTAGAGAGGAACAATCCCTAACTTTGACCCTCTGTTCATGCTTATGCTAAATCCACTAAAACAGTTCCCTATGAGTTTGGTTGCCATGTCCTTCCCTGCAGAGCTGTTCCCAGGCCACCCATCCCTAGCCTGCAACACGGTATCGGATTCCTCCACCCCATCACAGAACTTTGGATCAGCTTTTGTTGTGATTCATTAGGTTTCTGTCAGCCAACTTCCTCAACCTGTTGAGATATTCCTCACGGAAGATCTATCTCTTGAGCATTTTGACCTTCTTCCAAACTGGTGCTGTCTGGAAGCTTGCTAAGGGTGCATTTCACCCCACTGCCCAAACCATGTCAAGACATCAACGCAATACCAGCTTGACACCAAACTCTGTAGAATGCCTCTGGCAACTGGTGACCAGCAACCTCTGACCACTATTCCTGAAGTCCAGAAACCTGGTCACTTTTTGACCTGCTTTGTAGTCCACCTATCCCCTATACATTGTAGGGTGGCTTAGAAGGCAAAGCCTATATTTAATCTACAGCCGAGACACATTTCCCTTGACAAAGCCACTCTTTTTCTACCTGTTGTGTATGTTTTTATACAGCAATACAGGAAAGCAAGCTATCCTAAAAAATAGATTTAAGAACACAACTGCACTGTTACCAACAAAACTGTGAGAGAGACTTGAAGGAATCTGTTGAAAAGTTGCTCTTTTTTTTGTATGTGTGTGTATTTTTTGACTGTTGGGTTTTTTTAATACCAAGTGACTGAGATTCTAACTTCCTGCTATTCAACAAAAATGAGATTCAAAGCTGTCTTTTGATTGTCATGTCTATGGTGTATACACCGCTAGAGAACAACCATCTCACCTACCTAGGCTAGAGAAGGTATTACTTTTTGGTAGAGCATATTCCATGCATTAAAAGGGTACTGTGCTATGCTGGCACACAAACATATTTCATTTTATTTCGGAATTTCATCACTGTAGACCTGCTATGCCAGGAAAGCTGGCTAATTCAAATAGCATATTTAGAGAAAGAATTCTAGACATGGCAAAAGAGAACCTTCCCAGAAACCACCTTTGGTCAAACTATAAGCAAGTATGGCTTTCACCCAAGATTTGTCAGGAACAGAAACCATCTCTGTACTCCTTCTGCTGACCTTGCTTTTTTTTTATTCTTGTTTTGTCAGAAGACTAGAGACTAGCAGCAGCATCCCACATAGAACTAACAGCTACTTCTGTCCCACACGTTCCACAGATAGACCTAATCGAGTAGACATCACCAATTTTTTCATTGTTTGTTTCAACAAAACTGTGAGTAATACATCTAATTATCCTGCTGCATATGGTACCTAAACCTTTCTAATCACCACAGCACTAGGCATTTGTCTGCCTACCTGATAACTGAATTTGGGGTTGTCTTCCCTCCCCCCCGGTAAAGAGATCAGATTGTTTTCCCTTCCTGCTTCAAATGAAATAGTTCTTCCTAATCCACTGTCTCTTATCATTACCATTAGCAGCATCAATTTTCTGATTAGTAATGCAGCAACAATAACTTTAGATTAAACTTAATCGTGTGGAGAAGAAAAGTATAAAATTACAAATTTGAGGTGAAATAACCCCAACTGGCTGTGACAGCCAATAAAAGGCTGAGAGATGTAAAAGAAAAGTATCTGATATATATATCCCCAGCAGTAAACAGCAATTGGCAGAACAGAACAGCAGGTGCCAAGGAGAAGGTGTTATGTCTGAAACACAGAAAGGGACATTAAGCTGATTTTCAACTCATTCTGGCATAAGCAAAGGCATGCAAAATAAGCATTTTACTAAAGAACAAGTGTATTAATTAATATTAAAGTATATGGACTTCAGGCTGTATTTTTAACAAGAAGCTATTTAACAAGGTTGTCATCCTTAACAATATATAATTCCATATTATATTTTCACACTGATTATCTCAGGAGAGGATGAATACTAAAAAAATTTTTTCCACTAGATAATTTTTTTTCCCCAGTCAGCTTTCCAACAAGAGCTTCTTAACTGTTTTCTTTAATTATGAAAAGAAAAGCCTTTGCAAAATGACAAAGTTCTCCAAAATAACTGCTACAGAAAAGAACAACTGTTATCTAACATAGCTTCCTTCTGCCACTAACTACTACTCAAATGAATGGTAGTTCTTCACAAAAACTACTAGACATGTCAAAAAGCACCCAGCAGAATCTTGAAGGATGCAGTTTAACTTCAGAGAAATATCCACAAGCAGTGGACACTTGTATGTCTCTAACTGGGGTGGTGGGGGGGGGAAGGATTGACTCACAAAGACCAAAAATGTAAATACATACATCTGAATGTATACTACGGAAAGTTTGAAGCAGTTATAGGGAAAAATGTAAAAGCTTATAAAAAATATTATCCATAGTATAACGTAGGGGACTTGAGAAATTGGCAATAGAAATACTAAGATTAGTATCTATGAGTGGAAATCTTTGTTAAGCATCCACAGTGAAAGCAGAGCAAAGGATTAAAAGAACAATCATTTAGTCAAATTAAAAATAAAAATTCTTCCACTCTGACACTTGAAAGACTGCACATGAGGCTAAGGAATACTACACTGTTTCATGGAGCATATTTAGACTTGGGTTGGGTATAGGTTGTGTACTTTTATCTTAAATACAATGAAATATAATTAATTTTTTAAAAAAACAATTAACTATATTAACTGATTAAAGTTCTATTTAAATATCAATGCACCTCCTCAACTGTTTCTACATAACTTCTCAGTTTTGCTATTTACAAAACTATACAAGGAACATTATTAGGGAAGGAACAAAAAAACCTTAATATTCCTACTAGGTTTTTTCTATGAAGCACAGAGTTATGAGTTGATATAGAAAACCTTCTCGAATACGTGTAAAGGGAATTATATTTCTAGCGTGTAATATATAGTTTAACCCAGGTACATTTTTGAAGGGATTTTGCTGTTGAAGCACTCTACAACATAATTTTACATCACTCAACATTGGTTTTGCTAAGATTTATCTATCAATGCAAATTGTCTAAATTTTTATTTATGGAAATTATCCACAGGGATGACAGATGCAGTCGGCCAGTGACTGAAACCAAAATGTTGATGTATTGCTAGCTAAGGCACAAAGGTAGTGTCACCAGAGGTTCCTGAACAAGAAGGGATGAAAGAGATATAAACGCTTAGTGTAAACCAACCCTATTTATTTTGGATTGTTCTAAAACTGTACTTGAGGCCAGATCTGCACTGGAAAGATGGGCTGCCAGACCTGTTGCTGACAGCTCAACCCCCTCCTTCCACAAGCCCAGCTGCTTTGTGCTCTTCAACCTCAACAGGGATTTTTTTTTTTAGGCAACAAAACTGGCCCATCATGAATGAGAGTCTGTGACTTCCAGCTGCTGATCCTGCTACACCAGCAGACCATAACCATACCGGATTTTCGCTTGGATCAAATAAAGTGTCTTATTCACAAACTGCTTGAGCTAAACTAGTGCAAAACCCACTATGGCCAATCACTGTGAATCTAAAAATCAAGTGTGTTTTGCCTTATATTTTTGCCTGACCATGAAAGGCATAAAATGCACAATAATCTAATGCTAGCCAGCAGAAGTAAAAGCCCTCATGCAAGGATTGATTGTATTACTTTAATGTTTGATACTGCTTAGAATTTAGTTATCAAAAATTATGATCTTGCACTTTTTCCACTCAATATGTAAGACTTGGACTTCTTCAAGGCAATTTTCTTTGGTCAACTTGACATTTAAAATACAATCATGGTAGGAGCAGCAAATGAACTTTCTTATGTACAGTACAAGTCAACACATTCAGATTCTGTTTTTATCCATTGAAACACTACATTTAAAAGTTCAAGCAGGATCCTCCTGCAAGCTGCTTTTGCTGTTCTATTCAATTTTTCACTTTCTCTTACTACTTTTGGCCTCAAGTTGTCTAATAAAAAACAGGGCAAACCTTTTCTGTACAAACAAGTTTTCACAATAGAGCACAATTTCCTGAGTACCAGCATTAAGGATTGAAGATTAAATGTGAGCCTCAATAAATGGTACCAAATAACTATGATTTGCAAGTAAAACATTTAGCATTAAAAATCCCTATTTTTAAGTTCAAAGGCCTTTGTTAAGTGAACTGGTTTTCCATTAAATTTTAGGCAAAAAACTGGCATTCACTGATGTCAGAACAGTAGAAAGATGTTTTAGAAGTAGATGTGGAAGTATGATATACAAAAATACATGCTGAACAAATATTGCTGGGGTTTTGGGGGTTAGTTGGTTTGTTTTTAATATCTGAACTGAAAGAAAAAACAAACTATGGAACACATACTGTGGAATATCTTCATGAAAAGTTTGATTAGTTCTACATTATATAGTGCCAGTTAACTTGTATTCCTTTGAAAGTTAAATTCAGGTTAGATTTAATTAGGTCATTACACTATATTTAACATCGTTTCAATTGAATGCTCAGTTTCACCTTATCTCAAATCACAACTCCCAAGGAAGAACAAAGGGAATGCTCAGCTCATTTATTTCAGCCAAGTAAAACTATTACCACTCTAAAACTCCAGAAACTGGGAGATTCCAGAAATCTCTGTGCTTTACCATGAAAAACAAACAACTGGTATTTCAATGCAAACTGCATCAAGCCTGCTAAGTGATTTTTTTTCTTCTGTTTGGGAAGATTCTAAAGCAGAAAGACGCAACTCCAGAAACAAACAAACAAATTTAATTGATGTTGAATCATTGAGAGCTAATCCACAGCTTCCAAGAGGAACTTGGAAGAAGAACAATCTCACAGCTGATAGTCACACAGGTCTACAACAGTGACTATGTTCAGAAATATATTAACAGAATTATTAAAGTTAATAATTTGCGAGGAAAGAGCAGGAGAATTTTGCTTCATCTTTTAAGTTGTTAGCTTACAAGAAACTCTACAAAACTTGACAAACATCTTAAAATGTCTTGGCAATGTCAGCAATTAAGAAGGATGAGTGGAAAGAGAACAAGTGTCTTTCTTGGAGGTATTTATATGAAATTAAGAAAGGGATTATACACATGAAGTAGCAGGATATGTTTCTTTTCAGGAATATAAATAGATCAATGTGCCCTTTTAAAAATAATTAGGAAGACTTGAATTTCCTGCGTATCAACTTCTCTTATCTAAAATTCCTGTGTGTATTCAAGCTTTGTTGTTACTGTTGGGTTTAATAATTTGAAAAGCTTTCACTCATGACTGTGACTACAAAAAAAGTGTGGAAATAGATTAATTAAAATACAACCAACAGGAAAGGTTCCATTCTTAAGTAACTAAATCAACTTAAACTAACATTCAGAGATACCCTCCAGTATAAGACAGGCAGAAACTATTTCCATTAATACACTCAGATTTTCAGAAGAGACAGAAGCTGCTCAATACTGAGGTTGAGACGGGTATGTTTATTCTTCCCCAAAGACTTGTCTGGGAATTCAAAATTCACAGGAAGTTTTGTGAGTTTTACAGATTTTCGATATTTCCAGTATCTGGCACCAACAACAAAATTGGAAGCCTACATCTAAATCTGATTGTTTCCGACATACTCAAATAAGGTGTTCAAGAAGCTTACATATTCACTTTTAGTCCATAAAGAAAATTGAAATCAGAGAAAGGACCTCAAGTTAGACCACCTTAGAAAATCACCATAAAAATCCAATTTACATTTGCCAAGTATTTTTGGTCAGAATATGAATTCAAGCAGTTAAGTATTTATGATGTCTTTAACATAATCAGTTATGACTAGAAAATGGATTAATTTTAATGTTTGATTGCACAAGCAAAGATTTCACACGCATTGACTCTACAAACTCAAAATATTTCCTGTTTAACTACGGATGCTCTGAAAAATCTTCCGCTTATTTCCATACCTTTGGAAAAAACTTTGTAGCTTCAGTAGCAGCCTCGCCTTTTGTTTCAAACCATCCACTCTTAAAACCGCTTTACAAAACTTCCCTACGCTGAATTTAAAAGTTAGATGCACAAAGAACCGACAAACCAGGGAAGCAGCACAGACTAAGGGAGCAAAAAGCTCTTCAAAGTACGAACAGTCACTTTGTTGTGAGTTTTGTACAGCACATGGCACAACGGAGCTCTGATCCACGGCAGCACAGGCTGGAACGTACAGAAGTCCAAATACGTGACATTATTCATTAAGCGTGTGATGTTAATGCCTGAGCATTTTGTAATGAATCACAACTCGGGGGCACAGCTTGCACTCAAAGATAAAGACCCCATTTAAAATCCTGTTACCACAGGAAGAACGTCTGCCGATTTATCTCTGGCTGATAAATTTCCCCGATTTTTAAGAGGGCATTAGGATGCTTATTAGTCTCAAACTTGAGCACCAGCTGAGGGCAGGGAGGCAGAACTTCCATACCAAGAATATTAGGCTCGTTCAGACTAAGTGGAAGGGAATAATTTGTTAGCAGAATAAGAAGCCTCAGTGCTGACCTAAAACGATACAGACTCTAAACACAACAAAAATGAAAACCTATACACACATTCCAGGAGCACATTCTGTTTTTAATACAGACAAGAGACTAGAATCACTCTTTCATGTGACAGCAGAATTTTCACAGAGAAAAGTCAAAACACCATGAGGACTTCCACAATATTTAGTTAAATTCCAATTGCTCGTTATTTCTGATTATCAGTCTGAGTGAGGACAAACCTTATGGTTGTTTATAGTTGACCCAGTCCTTGATCTCAATCCCAACATTGAATAAAAACCTTGCAGCTTTCTTAGAATAGTAGAATCTGCCAATCTTTCTCTTAAAGAAAAATGTCTTGAGAATTGAAATGAGAAAAAGGTCAAAAAGAAGCATTGTGACCTTTCCTGCTTTCTCTATGAGAAAAATCTTAATATTATGCCTTGTGTTTGTTCGCAACCTTTTTTTCAGGAAATTGCTTGGATTGTAGTCATAACCTTCCACAAACCCCAGAATAGTATAACTCAATAATAAAAGTAATTGAAACATAACAGCAAAGTTCCCAAGACCTTACATGAAGACTATCTCTGATCAACAAAGGTTTCCATCTGTTTTCTTACTTCCTTTTTGACCTGTGATAGAGATTTTTAACTGCAATAACTCAGCTTTCAAATTTAGCAAAGGACAGAAGAAAGATACTGGAGAATTCAAGAACAATCCCAATGTTTGATCTATGAATAAAGTGAAAATAAACAGATGGCACAGTATGCAAAAAAATACAATATTATGTTAATGAAATTAATAAAAATAAAGCTGACCACAAAGTAGTACAGAGGACACTTGCTGTGTATAGTGATAAAATGGTAGATAAATGTGAACACTGAAAATACAAAAGTTAAGAAAAAGCAAGGAAATACACAGAGCTATGACTATTCAGAAGAGATCAAAGAGATGCTGTGAAGGCCACTACTCACTGATGGTCAAAGTGGCAGTGGCTTAACAGGAAATAAATTCAGAAAAACAGAAAATCATTATGGCACCATATGTGTGGAAAAGCTATAAGAAAAATATCTGGGCTCTCTCACCTCAAACTGAAATCAGCCCTACCTCTGCCATTCCCAACAGCAGGATGTCAGAACTGTTATCTACTCCAGTTTTAAAGATCTTTAATACTGTCCATTGCATGACCTCCTTGGGAAATCTATTTCAATGCTTTCAGTGTCTTAGTATGAGAACGCTTTTTCTATTTGGAATCTTCCCCTTTGCAATTTAAGTCCATTATTTCTCATCCAATCTACTAGGGGCATGGAAGACTAATCGTCCATCTTCATGTATCTGAGGACTGCTAAATTGCACTTCAGTCACCTTAGCATAACAGCTCCAGTTTGTCCAATCCTTCACAGAAGGTTATGTTCTCTACACTTCAGGTCTTTCTAATGACTCCTATCGAGATTTCTTGTAGCTGTTCAAATCTTTCCAGAAATGGAGTGCTTGAACCAAGCATCATATCACACCCCACTTGGTCAGCACAGCCCTTCTCAGGACTGAAAAGCATGGGAGGATTTTTTTTTTTCAGGAAGGTGTATTTCTGTTCTACAGCTGAATTCAGCGCATGGCTGTTTAGTAATCATGACACTCTTGACATGCTCAGTTATGATACACCACCATTCCTTGCCTCTTCTACTGTGGCAGGTCACTGATGTGTATTTATGCAGTGTAATTATGCCTGGCCAAGTGCAGAGCTTTCTAATTCCCATACTGAATTACATTCTGTATTTTCAGATTATCATCTCCCATTTGCCAAGGTTACCTCAACTCCTAGTTCCGTCTACCAGCATGCTTACTGTCCCACCTCTAGCTGGCTGTTCTCTGCAAAGGCAGTAGGCATCTATTTCATCATCTGGATCATGAACTAAAATACTGAAAAAAATCAGAATACCATTCAATTGACTCACCTATACTGACAGCAAAACCTGGTCAACAGTCTCATTTCACAGCAGTTTCACCTAAACCATGGCTATCTCCTGAAGATGCCATTTCGGGCAATATTAAAAGTCTTAATGAAATCAAGACACACGGCACCAAGTGCTCCTTACTTGGCCAAGTCTAGGTCCTGTTACAGGAATTAATTGCAAGAATCAATATTTCTTTTACCCTTGTACAAACTCATTTCTAAACATTTACTCAGCCTTACAATGTCCACTTTTATGTTAACAAATGGTAATAAATCTTCCCAGGTCTACTACTGCATTTGATAGGGATGAAAGCAAAGATGAGTTAGAGAAGCGAATGAGTAATGTAAAACATTACTCCTATGAGCAGCGGCAGGGTATGGCACCAAGCACCAATTCTGCAGCATCATTTTTTAATTACCTTTTTGCAGTCTCTATATAGTTATGGTCATACTATATAATAGTTTTTATTCTAACATCTAAAGAGACAGAGCTTAAAAGCTTTATCTCTTAGCAAAAATACAGAACTTAGGAGAAAAAATAAAACACAACAAAAAAACAAAGCTTCTAATTCTCCTTCTACAAGAAAAATCACTTTCATTTAGTCAGTCTTTGAATAACTTGCTGTTCCATTTACCCATAGGAATCAATTTCTAAAAGCACAGGTGATTTAAAATAAATCTAGGTATACTCATAGAATCTACCAGCCAAAACATTGATCAGACCTAATTCTTTTTTTCAAATAATTGTTTTATAGGCAATTTACTGTCACATGTTAACAACAAAGTTAGTGTAAATGTTTCAAACGTTGCCACGCACCTTTGAAAAGAAGATTATATCACTTAAGAAAAATGTCTACTTATTTAATACAGGTACAAAAATCAAGCCAGGACAGCCCTATTGATTTCCACTGCCACAGGCTAAGAGGAATTGGATTTGCCTCCCTCCCCCCTTTTTTCTTTTTATGTGGTACTTGTACATAACAAACAAGAGCGAAAAAGAAACAGGGGACTGAAAGTTAGAGCTCTTATCAGGAACCCATCTCAAAGATTTAAGTGCCATCCTGAATACAGGTAAGTATTTAATAGTAAACAAGTACTTACAGTACTTAGCAGGAGTTTCAGTTGTTTTCATAATGCAAGCGATTAAGATTGAATCAGAGCATTGCCCGCAGTAAATCCCAGAGTCACACAGCAGAATTATAAGAAACCATAATGCAAATGAGCAAGATAGCTTCTTAGCCACGATATTTCTAACAATACAAGCTTGTAAGAACAAGAAAGTAGAAATTAATTACTCTGAGCTCATAAACCAACAAATAAGCAGTGAGTATTAGACTTGAGTCAATCTACTACTAATACTCTTTTTATGTATTTATAAATTTGCATGAAACGGTATCTTCCCATTTGCTCCAGTTTCCCATTCCAGATGTAATTAATACTACATTTCTATGAAGAGCATCAGCAATAATGGTTTTACCATTTCCAGGTCAATATGATTCAAAACACATTATTTTGCCAATATCCTACAGCCCTTTTGTTGACAAGACCCAGCAGCCCCATTGCGTGCATTGTGCACATGCACTTTGTGAAGGCATAAGAGGAAGAATAGACTGCCCAAGAAAAACGTTGAGATAGCTCATTTTGCTTGTACTGCCACCCTGAAAAAGGTTTCAAAATGTGGCTAAGTGATTTTCACACCCCTCTACTGTGGAAATCTCAAAATGAACAATAAAAAGGAACAATTCAAAAGCTCAAAGTACTTTCTCTTAACTTCTTTGTTTTTCACCTATAGTTAAAAAATAATATTTTCACCCTCATGTATCAGACTTCAACAAATCATTGCTCTAAGTATCGCAAATCTTAAACCAGAATCTTTTGCATAGCTCAGTACTAACAACATAAGGCATGCAAAGTGTTCTGATTTTGGGTTAGCTGATAGTCTTTTCATCACTTTGGATGAAAATAATGTATTATGTAATTGTATCTCACAGCTGGGCAACCATTCCAGAAGAAAAACAAAAAACCCCCAAGTATTAGAAAAAGCCTATGGAACAAATACCAATGTTTTGCATAAAATTTATTTTAAGGTGTATTGTTACATCACCATTGCAATATCACAGCACCTCAACAAAAGACCTCAAAAAACAACTGAGCTCTAAAAACTTCAAAATTGTCTATGGCATTCTCCAAATATTTAGGTTTTCATTAGTTTTCTTTTTTTAGAAATCTTGTTTCAAGAAGCAAGGAGACTGCTTATATGTCTCATCTAGGTATGTTGGGGTTTTTTTCCCCCCTATCAGCTATTTAGGAAGTAAGTCAAAAGCAGGTCAGATTTTCTTTATAACTAGGCTATGCTTATCTTTTATACATGTCTGGTACGAGACACAGGGAAAACATTGTTATCATAAACATTTACCTTGGGAGTCTAAGTCTTAAAGTAATTTCTTTGTTTTGGATCAAGTGCTCAGAATAAAACAGACAAGACTGCTCTGTGAGCACCTGTTGTATGAGCATCTTAATCTCTGAAGTGTTGTGTTTTCCCAGCTTCCTCTCACTTGCTTCCCAGTTCGCCCAATCCACATCCCTCCAGCTGCAGAGGGGCTGACTGGCTCACTACCGCTTGCATGGGAATGAAATCAGTTGACTAAAGTTTCCCTGGGTGGAACAACTTATAAAATGAATAAATATGCTATGGCAAACAGAAATACCTGATAA
Organism: Todiramphus chloris collaris; assembly: GCA_025345505.1. Classification (NCBI taxonomy): domain Eukaryota; kingdom Metazoa; phylum Chordata; class Aves; order Coraciiformes; family Alcedinidae; genus Todiramphus; species Todiramphus chloris. The sequence continues at coordinate 39,790,182 of JANVCC010000035.1, forward strand.
ATAATAAACCATCACACACACTTCATCTCTAAGCAGAACCAATTTTAGAACAGAAAAGGTACTGGGGAATACAACATGATATAAAGTCTTACATGATGGGAAGAAATACATAAAATATATTTTCAAAATTACTTTAGGGACAGAACTAAACAATCTGATGATGTAAACCAAATTGTTTGCTTGTTTTTTGTTCGAGGTGGGCACAATGACGATGGATGACACCCCTCTAAAAAGACATCCTATAAAAGAAAATATATTTGAGTAATGTGTGACTCTTGCCATAAAAGTAATTGAATATGCAGGGCTAAGGCAGTTAATCAAAACTGATCAATGCAGTCAACAGAACATGTGGACTTGATCAATATGGAAAATGGGAAAATGTAATGTAAAATGCTAGTATTTTTTCTTATATGCAACTTATATCAAGATGAAATCTTGACTAAACCCAGAATCTATTAAACCTAGATCTCTACTAAGTCTCAGAAACATCTGAAATATATAGCTTTAGTTACTTGAAAAGAAAATGTGTCAAACAAGAATAAAACTCAATAAAAAAGCCTCTGATCATGTTATTTCTGTAAAGTTCTTTAGTATCTTCCATGATATTTACTAAATTAAGACCGCAATAAATAAATTTACAAGGACAAGCAACAACATAAAAATCTCATGAAACATAAAAATGAGTTACGCAGTATTATAAAATGTAATTATAAATGTTAATAAAGGCTTCCTGAATATCAAGTTGTCCACATATTCTCATTGGATAAAAGTAGAATTTAATGAATCCACAGAAGGCACATTTTGATGAAACAATTAGCTTTTTGATAGTTACACCCTACATAAAATGGAAATGCAGGAACCCAGCAGAAGCTTCCCTGTTGGACTTTTCTGAAATTAGATGCTGATTACACATATTCATTTTCTGGCTAAATAAGCTTCTTGCAGAGCGTTCAGATACTGCGCTGACAAATATATCATCTCATATAGAGAGTGCACAGTGACAGTATCACACACCTACACAGCAAACCGTATAACCTCAAAGCATACATCATATATGCTTTCAGCCATCACTGCCAAGGAAAGCAATGAAGATAATGTTCTGTACAGCACTGGGTAGCGAGATGCAGGAAAGGGATATAAAAAAAAGATATATTACACTTCAATATATATCTTCTTATATGAGGCCTTTGAACCCTCAGCTTTCTGATGGCCACATCAGTGAAATATATATGTTAGAAGAGCAGCTGGCTCTCTGTAATTGAGTTGACTCATAAAGGATCTACATTACTTAAGTATTTGTCAGCAGTTCAATGGAAAAATTGTAATTAAGTTTACAGTTCAGGCTGCCAAACATACAAAACATTTGTAGCGTGACTGATTTTCCAATGGATAAATGAGATTTCTTTAAATGAGACTTAAGAAACTCAATATATGAACTCACACCCAACGGGCTGTTAATTTTATTATTTTTTTTTTTTTAAACAGGAAATTCTAAACCAAAAAACACAACCCTGCAGCTTCCTGCCCTTTTCTGGAATAAAACCACACTAGCCCAAAAGCTGTGTCAGAGCAAAGAATAAAGTACCACTGAGGAACCAGATGTTACCATGGGAGCCTTAAGGAACTACTGACGTACCTACTGTAAAAGCAAAGACCTACTAAGAGTTTTGCAGAAAAAAAACCATGGACTATCACAGAGTACGGCCTGAAGACAGGCACAAGAATTTCTAGGTTAAAAGAAGCAGTGATTTTTTTTTTCTTTTAATACAATGATTTTAAAAGAATCTAGAGTACCCAGATGTAATTGGGAAGCATAGGAAGGAAAGAAGGAAGAAAGAAAGATAAGTTATCACAGATTGATGACCTAATAATTAAACAATTTTTAGCCAGGGGAAGTACTTGAAGAATTAGACAGAAATGGTCTGGTTATATGGTAGTAGTAAAAGAATCCTGCATAAAATTACTATAGGAAGCTAAAAACTGAACTTAAACTTCTAAAACCATCAACTCCGAAGTTCTAAAGCTGCTTCTCCTTGACTAAATTTCCACTCCATAAAGAATTGAGAGCTTACATATTTTCAGTATCTTTCCTTCCAGTTCAGAAGTATTGAATTACACTTTGACATGCAATTCATGAATTTTGTAGGTATTTTGGAACAGAAGGTGCCTGGGGACAAAAGGAAGCAATTGGCAAATGGAGAGGATTGGAGGGGAGGCCAGAAGGACAGAGAGATGAGATGACTACATTACATAAAGATCCTTTGGCTTCCCTGTCACAGCTTAAGATTCGGTGCCAAGTCCAGTAGGAGTCACAAACTGCAGGTGAGCAGAAGTAGCAGCAAACTTTGGGTCAAGGTTTGTTCCTTCATAGCAGCTCTGCATTTGCACCTAATTCTTATATGGGAATAGAGAAGTCTTCTTTATAACATGATTTCACTGCTATCAGATTACGGACTTCTGAGAAGCACCAAGGTTTCTGCATTTTTACAAACATTTTAGCAAGGGTGTTCAAAAACCACATTGTGGGTATGACCAGTGGCTATTCTACTGGCCTCTCTTTACAGTGGGCAAGTCCATAAACTCAACTGAATGTGACTGTGGTATGTAACTACTAATAAATCACTCAACACTCTGCAAGATTTTAGAACAGAAATAACAGGTAAAGTGCCAGAGAACAGTATTTTATTTTTATAAAAAAAAAGTCCTGCAGTCATTGAAGTCCTCAGTCTCAAGTACCAGAGAGATTGTAGTGAATAAGGAATTAATGGAGTAGTGGATTAACTAGTGAACAGCACGGTAGCAAGTATCTGCTTCAACTGATGTTTTTTAGATGTAGAAGACCAAAAAAGCTCTCTTGGCCATCACTTAGGGCCATGCCACTCATAGCAACAGGCACTTTGACACCTTAGAGTTAACCCAGTTACAAAAGAGTCAAAAATCATTGGCTACTTAATAGGGCTTCTATTGGCATCAGCTCATAAAGGCATTGACAGAGCTATCTCCACGTCTGATCACAACTCTCCTGTCCCAGAGAGAAAAATGCAGTCTTGCTCCCCAGGAGACTTAGAGAGAAGGTTACAGACAGAAGACCTCTGAGGATGCATCCTGCTTCAAGGCAAATAAGCTTTAGAAGCGTAGCTGTTGGTGCGTAGGAAAGCATCATATAAGCATCCTAATTTATCCCAACTTAGTTTCTGACATAGTTGTTTCGGAATTTCTCTGTTGACAAAAGTATGCACATACACCATTCTAACTATTGGACAAAACTCACACTGCTCAGTAAAGACTGATGCTCTGGGCTTCCTACCCATTTTCATAAGAGTTGTAAAATAAACGATCTATGGATGCTTAACGTCCTTGCTGGCTCAACCAACATACAGGGCTATTGTCAAGTTGTAAAAACAAAACAGTCACAAAAAAAAAGAACCACAAGAAAACCCAACAACAATTAAAAAAAAAAGGAACAAACAAAAAACAAAAACCAAACAAACAAAACAACCACAAACAAACAAAAGTGAAAAACCACACAAAAAGACAAAACCCCCCACATCAATTTAGGATACTCTCCTAAGTCTAAAGGGAAAACTGCAGGGCCAATCACTTGAAAAAAGACCACAACTGCATAGCTTGTTTATACCAGTTTTTCCGATGAACATCTTTAGTTCAATGAAAGAGGCTGAGGTGTGAAGAACATATGCATTACTAAGCTCTCACTAAAGATGTATAAAGTATTATGCAGTGATTACTACAGTCTTCAGTTTCCAAGTGCTTAGTAACTTGTATTCAGCAAAATGTAAACACCTGTGAAAGCTCTAGGATGATGGCTACAATAGTAATTTCCACTCTTCCAATTCATCTACTGGAAAAAGAAAGTCAATTTTTACAGGAGACTAAGGAACCTAAAGCCTAATACATCTGCTGCAATTATATTAGCGTCACAAACTACCCTCCACATCTTTTCCTTTAACAAAACATCTGTCATTACTTTCTACATAATATTCAGAATAAACTAAAGCATAAATGAAAAGTACTCGCAAGATGCCTTTTGAGAGAGAGAAAGGAAGAGCTTTGAGCTGCATCAGTATATTATACTACTGCTATGTATAGCAGTACAAAGTTGACAGGCATTAATGGGAATATGTACAACTTCAGTCATTCTGCACAAAGAATTCATAATATTTTTGTAAGAGGGTATATTCATATCAACATGTTAGTAGGTAAGCTTGCTTCAAAACCAGGTCTGGCCTTTTCCATCTCAAGTAATAGTTCAAATGAACAATGGCTGAGAAATGATGATAAAGTGCATTTGATAGAGAGATGGGTTTCCTGAATTGTACCTTGATTGAGAACAGAAGGCCAATTTCTCATTCTCCATGATAGAACACTGCAGCTTCCTACCTGGCTGTACTGCACAAGAAAACCTGGCACACTGGCAACCGAGCCAGGAATGCAGGAAGGTCACTTAGAGAGACCAAAAGCCTCTAGCAATGAGATACCAGCCAAGATATGAAAACAGAAAATAACCTTCCTAACTCCTTTATGCTTGTCAAAGCAAGCTAGCAAGGAAGTAGAAACTTTTGTCTCTAGGTATGTCTGCCACATGGGGAAAGGAACAGATGTAGCTGACAGTCTGGACTTTCTTGTTCTGTATCCGAACACACACACAATATTAAACTAGCATTCATTTCTGGTTGGAAACAAAGGATGTAACCCAGATAGGTCTTGAACAAACAAGCTAGAACACTTAAATTCAGAAACTTCCAAAGAAAGATACCTAATTTGACAGTGATTTTATTCTCCGCATAAGTGGCTCATAAAGAACAGCTATTTTACAGAGCATGAACCAAATTATAAAATGAACTAGCTGATTATAATCAGTACCACACCAAGAATCTGCATGTGTTCAGTTACTCTAACAAGCAGTTCAGTTATACCAGACAGTAACATCTCAAGTAAAGCCCATTTCCTTTTCTATAAAGGAGAAAAGCCAATAGCAGAGTTTTAAATCCATCACTTTCCAATAGACAACAATATCACATCTGAAGGCATTAAGTCCCTCAGTTTAAAAAAAAAGAAAATTATATAAATACTACAGGTTCATGCAAGCATTCAAATATCTCTTCTGTGGTGGAACATAAGGAAGCAGATTTAAAGAATACAGAGTGAGTGGAAGACAAGGAACAAAAATGTACATATAAATATGTATCTACAGGTAGTGCACCATGCATTCGTTTTCCTCAAGCTTTTTTTTGTAAGCCAAAGTGGAAAACTACCTGGCAATTAAAGTATTGCAAGCAGAGTAGTAAAAGCTTAATCGTTCTGCACTACAGAGCACAGATATGTGTAATTTGCTGGGAAAAACTGAATAGGTTAATATGCATCCCCTGGAAACAACTCAATATTCAGTAGCAATTCACTACACTGGATTCGTTATGCTCCTATACAAATACCTTCCAATAAAAGAACTATTAGCATAAGCAGATACAATACATTTTCATTACTATAGAGCAAAATGAAAATTATCAGGAATATTAAATCCTGTCGCAAATCTCATTCCTCCAAAATCCTTCTCCAAAACCTTACGGTTCAACCATTTTGTACAAGCAGATAAGGTTTTAGAACAGGAAAGCACACATCTCATAATATGATGCTCAAAAGCACAGGGCTAGCTTGTGATTCCACAGTTTGAAAGGTTAGCATATGGTGTACCTTAAGGATCATGGATTCATTCGGAAAAGTTGACTGACTCCCAATTTGTTGCTTTGAGAGAGGACTTGGTGCAACAAGTAAGTCAGAGAAAGCACGTGATTAGATCTGTCTGGAAGACGAATTCAAGGACTCGTCTGTTCTGCATATCGCCCGTCCCCCCATCCCAAACACATGTTGACAGGCCACAAAGTTTGAGGGGGAAAGAAAAAATAAAAGAAAAACCAAACCAAAAGTAAAAAACAGAATACATACAGCCTGAATATGCCACACGTTGTCAAGAGTTTTCAGGGTTGGGCAAGAGGAAGAAAACTCTTTACATGTTGGATCCTGTGACGCATATATACATCTGGGATAAGAGAAGTGGTCAAAGGAGTCAGCTTGGGTGAAAGCTGTGCAGTATTCCAGGACAAAACCAAGTTTCCTTTGGCCATATGACAGTGTGAGGAGCTACCCCAACTAGGAGGCACCAACTTAGCTTGAGTGCAGTGCAGAGATCTGCCACAGCTCTTCTGCTTCGGGATCCACCATGCCAGGAGCAGCCCCAAAGCGATGGACAGACCACAGGATGCTCCTAAGCCACACGTATCAACTACCAGTGCTGAGGCAGGTGACTTGGAAAAGGAGAGCAGACTGAGTGCAACCTGACAAGTCATGTCTGCAGTAATTTTTAGCAGGTGAGGAATGATTTTTGGTTGATCCTCTTCCACACCAACAAGTTCTTAAGCTAAAATTAAGCTTGGTTTAAAAAGGTATGTATAATCAATTCCATTTTCTTCTGTAAAACTAATTTCTAAATTAAAATACAATCAGGTGTCAGGGCTACTTTGTTAGGATTATGGGGTTTTTTTGGGGGGTAGGGTTTTTTTGCTAAACACCCTCATATTTATGAGCTAGCTATCGGCCAAGAGTGACAGTTCAACAATGCAACTAGTCTCTTGCTCCACACTGACCCAAAAACTAAATAAGAATGAAAATTCTAGCACTGACTTCATTTGGGAATTAAAAAACAAAAAACAAGAAAAAAGACTTATGCTAAGAGTAAACACTTATCTACAAAAAGGAAAATTTGTACTCGGGAGAGCAATATTGCTTGTGTATTCTTCCAAGGTCATCTGCACAATATTGAACAGATTGGTGTTCGATACGCTAAGCGTGAGTTACATATGCTTAATACACCTGCTATACAGTAGTAGAAGGTTTGAGAAGTCTCATCAGTCAGTACCGAATGACTACAGTAGTACACAGAACTATATCAAATAAGAGAAAGAAAATGAAAGGGGAAAAAAATATTAATCATCCCATTGAAAGAGATAAGTAGAAGAGGACATTTATTCACAATCTGAGCATTTGCTACTCAGACACATGCTATTCAAGAACACCAAACTCTTAGGAGGTTGTGGGAAGAGATACTTAAACTTCATTTACCAAATGGGAAACTAAATATGGTAATTTAGACCATGTGCTAAAGGCACAGTACATTTCTAAATCAAAGATCACTAAACTATTAAAAGGTGCACACACAACTGAACCAATATTCCAAAGAAGTTAACATGGGGTTGGAAAACTACCAACCAAAAAAACCCCAAACAACATATCCACGTATCCATGTTCTGAATTCTTTGAACTGCAGCAAATACATTAGTTTGTCTTCAGAAATACATATTGAAGGGAAAAGGAACGAAAATTGTCATTTATTTTCAGAACATGGATCTATTATAATCAGGTTAATTAACACCTCAAAGCAAAATTGTATAATTAGTGCATTCTTTTTGTAATCAGGATTATTTTGTAGCCTTTCTAATATTTGCAGGTTGACATACAGCAAATTAAGTTAATGAAAAACAAGAAAGTGAATATGATTTTTACGTCACTCAAGAATGATGGATTACAAACTTTAATATCCAAATTACTTCCAAAGTCATTAGAAGCATATATATTTCATCACACAGGCTGTGTTACCTATTTTCTCTTTTCCTGTCAAATTTGATCTATGACAGAAAACAAGCAACCTTGCTCCTGCTTCCTCCCTGATTCATAAAGTGAGAAGTCCCCTTATTGCAGCTTTTTGTTCTTCCAGTAATTCTTTTCCCAGTTTATAAATCCTGGTAGAGGTAAAGCACATCCTTTAAAAACATATTCAGTTTATAATCAAAGATTCTAGCAGCACTGAGTTTCCCACCATCCTAGGAGAACTACTGCAGCTTGAATATTATTTACAATTTATATTTACTTATTGTTCCTGTTTCCAGATAGAGGATTTTGCCAGATTAAAAAAAAAAAAACTTCACTAAAAGAAAACTTTTTACATAAATATATACTGGTTAAGATAATAATAGCTCTTAACTTACTGTAGCCTGCTCCCTCAAGCACTTAATCCAAAATTGCTACTGAATATCCGTTTAATGTTAGGATGTTTTAGTTTCAGGGTGTGAATCCCATATTTGAATTTAGTTTAAATGAGTTCTAGGATATTATTTACACTAAGTGCTACATTAGTCTTAAATTCTATACTGGCTGTTAATTTAAAACAATTTAAAACAATTACATTTTATTTGTAAGACTGCATAGAAGTGAAAATACATCCGAGGTCTTCAGCCTGCCATTAAAAGACAAAACTCACATCATTCATATAATTCTTCTCTGATCTCCTTCCAACTTGTGTCAACATCTTTTTTGAGAATGGGGAATCCTTCCAATAATAATCTCATTAATGTGATGTTATAAAAATAACACCGTCTCACTAAATTTACTTTATACCAGCAGCTGATCCACTTAAGAATCAGATTATCTTTTGCTACAAGCTCACATTCAGTTGGACATCATAAAAAGCTACTTTGAGGTTCCTGCTTAACAAACCATACCAACACCCTGCTCATACACTACATGACTGGGGTTATTTATTTTTGATACACTTGATTCACATTTGGTGATATTAAACCTTCCCCCCCCCACCCCCCTCTCTCAAATTAACACCCTGTTAAAGCACTCAATTACATTATAAAAATAACTTAGAATCTTTCTATTTATATAAATTACTATACTAGCAGTTATGGCTGCTGCAATAATTTCAGTCATTTATTTTAACCACTAGAGGAAAAAAAAAAGTGTCAAACACTTCAGTACATGTGAGTTTATGACACCAACAAGAATTTGTTTATCAGACAAAATGGAAATCCATTACTTCTTTTGCAACAAGTCCAACAGCTATTAGCTATGCAATCATCTTTTCAAAGATAAGCTGATATACCTATCATCCTTTAATTAGTATTTTTGACATTGAAAAAAGGACTGTAATTTGCTAATGATACATTTGTTGACTACGAGAACTTTCGGAAATGACATGTAGCTCAATAGATATTGGGGGGAGGGACACAAAAAATACAGCTCCTTTTCAAGAAAGCAGAAAAGAAACAAATTAAAACTGCTACCAAAGCCAATTTTCCGTTCAAAACCTTTAGAATTTCCCCCATTACAGGGATGACCCTGATTAAATCAACATAATCATTAAGAAACTGATGAGTTGTAAGTTTGAGCACAGAAAAAGGCTCAGCTCTGCTGCACTGGGGAGGTTCTCCACCCCTCTACTTTGCCCTAGCAAGGCCACATCTGCAGTACTGTGTCCATTTCTTGGCTCCCCAGTTCAAGAGAGACATAGAACTACTGGAGAGAGTACAGCAGAGGCTATGAAGATGAGGAGGGCACTGTAGCATCTCTCTGATGTGGAAAGGCTGAGAGCCCTGGGGCTGTTTAGCCTGGACGAGACTGAGAGGTGATCTTATAATAGTTATTAATAGCTAAAGAGCCCCCATGGGTCAAGAGGATGGGGCCAGACTCTTGTCAGTGGTGCCCAGTGACAGAGCAAAGGGTGATAGGTATAAACAGAAAACCAGGAGGTTCCATCTGAAGAGGAGGAAAAACTTCTTTCCCATGAAGGTGCCAGAGCTGTGAGGGTACAAGCTGCCTACCAAAGCTGTGGAGTTCTCCTTCTCTAGAGACTTCTAAAAAACATCTAGATACGATCCTGGGCAAACTGCTTTAGGTGACTCTGCTTAGCAGGGGGGCTGGACTAGATGATCCCCAGAGTTCCCTTCCAACCCCCACCATGCTGGGATTCTGTGATTCATTGCATCTAGCTATACACCTTCAAGAACAGAAGTAAAATAAAGATATTACCATAATTATTCATATTTGTTTGATCTTCTTGCTTAGAGTTTGGAAATCCCAGGCAAGAATGACCACCGTTATCTGAAAACTCGTCCATGAAAGAGGTGCAAGAAAACAACACGCAAGAAAGGAAGAAAGTTAGGAAGGTGGTTGGGCAAGTTCCAGAACTCTACCCTGTACTATTTCAGTTGGAAGGACGAAGACAGTAACAGGGACATTCCCAGGCTTCACCTATGCAATTGCTTGCACTAATACTTCCCTGATGAATACCTTACACTTACAGGAAAGTTTTATCCAGCTCCACCTTTCCCTGATCTCTCCACTGCAATTCGCTAATTCTTTTACAGAGGCACAATTGGAAATACCAGCAGAGCTTTTCAATGTTTACTCTAGCTTAGCACCCAGATAACTGCCTTTCTTTGTGCATTATCTATCTTTTCATTCAAGACATTAGTCCCATTACAATTACACTCTGTCAGCCATGATGGGGGAAACTTCTCAGCACTTCTCTCTCCCTAAGTTAAAACTCAAGGTCTTAGGAAGGCCGAACTAACATCCTGAAAGGGGCCTATAGGAAAGCAGGGGAGGGTCTACTCACAAGGGTTTGTAGTGACAGGACAAGAAGTAATGTCTTTAAGCTAGAAAAAGGTAGACAATAGGAAAAAATCTTTAATATGAGTGTGATAGATCACTGGAATAGGTTGCCCAGTGAGGTGGTGGAGACCCCATCCCTGGAGACATTCAAGGCCAGGCTTGATGAGGCTCTGAGAAGCCTGACCTAGTTAAGAGATGTCCCTGCTTATTGCAGGGGTGTTGGACTGGATGACTTTTGAAGGTCCCTTCCAACACAATACATGCTATGATATTATCCCTGCAAGCCAAGCAATAAGGTTTGAGGGGTTATATTAGTGTGCACACCATCTACATTAAGCTACGTTTCTAAGTCTTGTCATTAGATATGTATTTAAGACCTGTGTCTCTTCTCGTGGTTGGGAGTTGATGAGATGTCAGAAGCCTGAACCCAAGCAGAGAGTCCAACTTCAAGAATACAGATGGATCTCAATTTGTGAGAAGAGATCAGCTCCCTAGGTGGGAAAGAGGACTTATTATAAGACCACAGCACAATGCACACAACTGCATCAAGTCAGATAGTTTATTTATTTGCTGTATTCACAAGGACATACAGCAACTTCCTTCTCAGAACTTACTCATTGCACTTAGAATATTCATGTCAAACACAGCAAGCCTGCTTCGTAAGGCCAGGCTGAAGAGCCAAACCACTAAATAGCTTTCTTTTTTTCCTCAAGTGAAACCGTGAGGAAAATTGTTTTGTCCACAATACATAAAGTCAAACCCACTTTCTGGTAACCCTGAACCATCAATAGTTTGCTAATGAACAAGACCAAAAAGTTTCTCAATGGACGGAAAATCTAGCATTTAATCCAAAGAATTACACAGTAGAATAGGTTCATTTTTGCCAGTCACCATTTACTGCACACCTGAAATACTCCAGGCATAACCTGCGTTCCCAGCTATGATACAGTAATAACAAATTTTTCCTCATCATCTCTCCACAGTGGCTTGTGTGGCAGAGAAGAGAAGGAAAAGTAGCCATCATATTGCACTGCTCTGAGTTTAAGCACCATGACTCCATAAAAACAGAACCTGGGAGTAACAGATGAGATCTAAAGCCCTCTGATTCTTCATTTGACCCCCTGAGAAAATGCTAAACTGCTTATGCATAAACTCAGAAGTACAAATACATATATAAACACCTTTTAACAGCGAGTAAAATCACTATGAGGTATCGACTGACAAGGTCCAGACCTTACAGGATACTACATACTATAAATAGTCTACAGCTTTCAAGCAAGGCAGAATAAAAACAGCAGATAGAATTTAGCTAAAGGTTCTCTTAGCCAGCACAAAAAGTCTCCATACTGAGAAGATCCCAACTAGAGCTGGCAGAGAGGTACAGATGTTAGGGCGCTTGATGTCAAAGAAGAAACAGTGATATCCAGAATGCAGCAGGTACTTCTTGCAGAATCTATTGTCTGAAATAAACATCCCGAGGTAAATACGTATCTGCTAGTTATTAGTTCAGAAGTTATTTTAAGGGATACATAGCATAATTTGGAGAAAGTAAAGGGAGATTCTGCTTCTATTCAACAGAATAGCTTCATAGCTATTCAACAGAATAACTTCATTTAAAGTTCAGCTTCAGATAGAAAATAAAAATTCCATATCATTTTCTGATAGGATTCAGCTTTGACACCCTGACATGAATGGCCATCATTTAATTAGCCCCTGTCAGAGAAGACTGATGAGCAGCTCAACCTCCCACACTCTCAGAAACACCACAGATCTGGGAGTGTTCTGATAGAAACGGCTTAAACAAAAATTAACTTCACAACTAGGAGAATAATCCTGTTGAAGTGGGGGAATAAAAAAAAAATAGACCTTGTTGTACAACTGAATTGAACAAAACTGATAAAAAAAATAAGCCTTTGTAATTTATTTTCCCTTAGGCCTGTCTTGAAGATAACTTCAACTGAATTCAGCTATCAAATAATGGTTCAGCTACAGCTCCCTGACAATAGTAAACAATGATGTATTTCCTGTAGAAATTAGCTAGCACACCAGATTTAGGGTTCAAATGCAATAAAAAGAAAGGTTCACTGAATATAAGTAACATCCGATTAACTGGAATTGTTGGGAATATTCGTATTTCTCATGACCATACAGAAATTGGTCCATTTTCTCAATACTCTACAGAAGGGATTAGATTAAGCACAAGTTCATGACATACAACATCAGCCATAATTATTATGCTTTTCTAAATAAACTGCACTAATTAAAACTATTTGGTATTTTATCTAATAACTTGTTTATTTCACACATACTTAACTCTATGGAGTGATACTGTATACAGAAATGAAAAATTAATCAATTACTTTTTTTCTGCCTTACAACATGATATTGTTTCATTCTAGACTACTATAATCTGAAATTTATTAAAAAACAACAAACTATGTACTGCAATTCAGAATTGACTCTTCACAGCAAACCTAGGGGGACAAAAATGTCTCCTGCTGAAGGAAAACATAACCAGTCATGAACACTCCCTATTGTGTTATTGTTAAAACTCTGTAATAATACATAATACTCCAAAAATTGAAAGATCCTAAAAGGCACAACTGCTGCACATTTCTGATAATCAAGACACATTTGTAAATCAGCCATACAGCTATTTAAAATACTTTGGGGAAAAAAAAAAATTTACAAGAAGAATCACAGACTGACACTAGAAAATTGAAATTTCATCAAAAAAGCAAACTTAACCTTCAAAAATTATACACAATAAGATGCAGTAACCACTGAGGTTATATTTTAGTAATACATTTCATTACAAAAACTTCATAGGATTAAAAATTGTTAAGATTTGTTGAAAAAAAAAAGGTTATCTGTTATAAACTGTTAGAAAACAAAACCAGCAACAGACATGATCACCTTATACTTTTAGCTAATTATGACACAGAAGCCAGAAAAAAGAAACACAATTATTAAATTCAATATTGTTAAGAACAGAAATTCTGATAGATTTTTTTTCCAATCACACATTTCTTACATCATCTCAATAACAATAACGTGATAAAAGACATGCGGCAGGGCATATCTGTTACTCTTTAACATGACAACAAGCACTGAGAAAATGGGTACTCCAGCAAGCTCCAATACTCTTATACCACTGACATCCTCAGACAGAGAAAGCTTTCATTACTTTGCTAGTTCAGGGCTTCCTAGAATAAATGTAATTCTGTCATTTCTAATGTATTCTCATGATCAGTTAACTTTTTTTTTTTCTTGCCTGCAGCTCAGACAACCTTCCTGTCTTACAATTTTTCTAAATCCATTCTTAGGTTATCCATATTTTCTCACCTGGAACACTACAGAGCTTATCTAAAAGTTCAATTTTAATAGACTGTTCTCCTGACGCACCAAGATGTTCTTTTTCAAGTCCAAATCACAATTTTGTATTACTTCCTAAAGTTTTACTAGAAATCAGTGCATGAGCCACCAACTGATAATCTGTCCCTCACATGCCTATACATGCCACTGAGTTCAGAACCTGAATCCTCCCCATTCACACAAACAGAGATACTAATGGCTTGACTAGCAATTTGAGACACAAAAGACTTGTGTACAGCCATTCCTGGTTTTTCAAGCATCCTCCAAAATCATACACAGCTTGGAGAACAAGAGGATATGCTAAATATTCAAAGGGAAACATCAAAATAAACTATGGATTTATCTTGCTGGTGCTAGAAATCACCAAATTTGATAAATTTTGGATGTATAGGACCTCAGGATGTCATTGAATCACAGAATGTTTTGGGTTGGAAGTGACCTTTAAAGGTCATCTAGTCCAACCCCCGTGCACTGAGCAGGGACACCTGCAACTGAAGCAGGTTGCTTAGAACCCTATCCAACCTGACCTGAAAGGTTTCCTGGAATATGGCTTCTTCCATCACTGAGCAATCATCTTCCCCTAACTCCTAGTCAAATTATGGCTGCCTTCAAAGGTTGTTCAGGAACTTGTGCAGAGCAGTTCTGTTGCATTTTGTGGTCATTAAATCTCTCTTCTATCCAGTGACCTATATTTAATGACTTATGGAAGCACTTCACATCTCTAGGATTTCTTTGTTAAGCAGCTCTTAACAATTTAGAGTGGACTTCAAACTGAACAGAGATTAAATATTTATTCATTTATTTATCTGTCAAGATAAACTTTCAAATTAGATGTTCTCTTTAGGAAGGAAAGTGCCTTGAAACTTTTTAAGGAGATCCAAATCTTTGAATGTGGAATGTGCACACCGTATCTTGTTGAGGTTGTCACTGCATAGGCAGATTGCAATCTAAACCCAAACAGGTAAATAAGATACTGTTCTTGACTTGACCAGGCTGTATATACAATTTTAAGCAGAAAAAAAGAAAAGCTTTTAAACTGGGAAGATTGTTAACTTATCTGAGAAAAACAGAAAGAGCAGCTGAATAACTTAAGCTAAAAATGCAACAGATAAGCACAAACTGAAGGGAGCACAGTTCTCATCACTTGAATCTTTTGTGATGACGTTTGTGCGGCTCACAACAACATTTCTTAGTCAAACATACTTTATTGGTTTCAAAAAGTTGAGAAAAATAAATCTAGTGACTTCTCTAGTATAAGAAATTAACTTACACATTCAAAAAGGGGTTTTTTTTATGTGTTGATACTATCTAGAAACCAATGAAATCAAGAAAGAAGAATTGAAATATTCATAAATGTTGAATAAAATAATAGCCCAACAGTTCTCTACCCACTCTGGATTGCACTTTACTTTCTCTAGTCTTCTTGACATACTGCTAAAATAAAAATAGTTTTTCTCTCATCCAAATCTTGGGCACCTTGGTTTCAGCCACTGAAGAATCCATGCCTTGTAGTTCAACTTGTAATTTCTTTATTTAAATTTGTTGGGGGATGCTATAAAAAAATAAATCTACCTAAACCAAAAGTTGACTGAAGTAACTTGAGAAACTACAGAATTACAATGGTACTTCCACTTCTTGGCTGATGTATTCTCCTTTCTGGACAAGGTGTTAGAAAACAAAGTGAAAGAAAACCAGGAAATTCAGTCACAGAAGACTAAGTGGTTTTCTCTTTTCACAAGAGATCCCTGTTCACATCAGCATCACTTCCTATGTCAGCAGCAGGATCAGAGTAACAGAGAGCTTGTACACAAATTTGCAGTTGGAATCACAACAAATGCAAGATTTCAGTCCTGCCTTCCCTACCAACAACAAAATTATCATGGTTTTTAATGAAAGTTAATTACCATGTTATCAACAGTGATCTGAAATGAAACATATATCACCTTGCCTTTGAGTCTATAAAGTTGTGTACATTGTTAAGAGACACTCATATCCAGAATAATTTGCAGAAAGATAGCATCATTCTTTCCAGAAAAAAAGAAGGAAGAATAGGTGTAATTTCTTTGGAAAGTGAGGCTCTGTAAGGCACATGGGAACCATACAGAGACATCGTTTTTGGGTAATGAAAGAAGCAGTGATTTATATTTTATCTCTTTTTTTTTATTCTGAAAACAAAGACGTTAAGTTTGGTCTCACGCTCAAATGAAGACCTACATTTCTACCCAGCAAACCAATCTCAAGATCCACAATGTCTATGAGTATTTATTATTAACAGGTGAGTTGACAGTTGGGGTTAGCTAGCATTCATTTCCTATATATTGAGCATTCTTAGAAGAAAGTATTTTAAATAATGGAAATACCACTCTTGAAGCTCACTGGGATAACATTATGTGACCAGCGTCCCATTATAAGTGGCAACTTGGGGACAGAAAGGCCTGGTGTCATAGACTCAGCAAATAGCACTGATGGTGACAGAAGTTGGATGTCTACTACCATAGTTTTCTGGCCCTCACAGCTCCTGCCCCAGTCCCTGCATCCACACAGCACATGAAAATTTGTACAGACACAGGAAATGCAGCATCCATGGATATACGAACACTCCTCTGACAATAAAGAAACTGGTCTATCTGGTTAAAAGCTGGATAACACTAATATATACATTATACCTGTTCCATCACATCACTTTCATCTTCATCTTGCTTCTTCTAGACCATTGGACAAATGTTTCAGCTTCTGTTAAAAATTTTTATTCAGGTGAAAGATAACTGGCTGAGCATACACTCCTAAAGGAGCACATCATGAAATGAAATGGGGTTTAATACCTTCTTCAATTCAGTTTGGTTGGTTTGTAGTTTGTTTTTTTTTTAATGTGTACCTGTCTTCCAAACCACAGGTGTGTGCTCAGTCAGTTCCCTGTCTTATATTGGCTGTTTCATAAATTTATAAACTGCTTTTAAACGACAAACATAAGTAAATGGTTGTTTGCCTCTGCATTCCCACTCATAATTTGAGAGTATAAATTATTTAGACCAAGTACTTCTAAACATATTTGAACAGAGCTTTCCACCGGAGATCATGAACAAAAGCTGTTCAAGTTTTTACTGAAAGGCTATTAAGATAATTACATAAAATGAGTAAATACAGCATCAGGCTAAAGGAAGAAGCAAAACAAATTGAAGGTACTTGCCTGGGTAACGAGTGGCTCCAATAGCCTCTCTACTGTGAGAGTCCTGATTTCCAAACTTTTGGGGTCCCATTTCAAAATGATAGGTGATGTTGCAGAAGTCATACTCCCTAGAACAGACAAAATTACACAACGTTCATTAAAATTATTAGTGCAACGTGCAAATGCTGAATACAAGTCATTTAAAGAACAGCATACATGCTGTTCCCACTCACACTTACAAAACACTTCTCACAGTTCTAAAACACTTCTCCATAATCTTCCTAGTGTTCCTCTACTGCAAACTCCCCGGTGCACCACTGCAACATCCACAAAGTGCTTAAACATTTACATTCAGGACTTCTTTTTCATCTTCTTAGCTACCCTATCATGCTGCACACACATTATATTGGGTGTACGTGGCAAAGTTTTGGTAGTGGAGGGGCTGCAAGATGGGTTCTGGGAGAAGAGGCCAAGGGCTGCCCCATGCTGGACACATCTAAGCCCATCAGCAACGCTGCTGACACATCTGGAAAACACATTTTAGAAAGGGCACAACGCTGCCAGGTGTTGTGAGAAGGGAGGTAAAGAAAGCATGAGACACAATCCCACAAACCCCAAGGTCAGAGGAAAAGGGGTAGGAGGTGCTGCAGGCAGTGGAGCAGCTGTGGAGAAGACCATGGTGAGGCAGGTATTTCACTGCAGCCCCCGAAGGAGAACATATTACTACAGGCCATGGAGGACCCAACACCACAGCACAGATATGTTCTGAAGGAACTACATCTCATAGGAAGTGCACACAGGAGCAAGTTTATCCTGAAGGACTGAGACCCATGGAAAGGACCCACACTGGAGCAGGAGAAAACTGCGAAGAAGGAGCAGAAGAGACAAAGCATTAGGAACTGACTGCAATCTCCATTCCCCATCACCCCTGTGCATCTTGAGGCAGAAGAGGCAAGGAAGTGGAAGAGTCAAGAGTTCAAGACTGAAGTTGAGACCGGAAAAGATAAAGTGAGGGAAAAGAGTAATAGATTTTGGTGTTTGGGTTTTTTAACTCCCTCACGATCCAACTCTAATTTCATTAGCAATAAATTAAATTCATTTTCCCCTCGTCAAGCCTGTTTTGCCCATGGCAGTAACTGTTAAATGATTGCCCTGTCTTTATTTCCACCTATGAAGATTTCATCCGATTTTCTCCTCCTGTTTGTTGAGGATGGAGAGTGAGAGAGCAGCTTGGTGGGTACTCTGCAGCCAGAGACAACCCACCAACACATGCAACACAGGAAATGCAACAAGCCTGTTCAGCTTTTTTCAGTAAAACTTCCTTAGGGTACTCAGGATTTCTTAATTTAGTGCCAAAAATGGTAGGACTCATTTAACAATAAAAATGATTCTCCAGACCATCAAAACCAAGTTGCTGTCACTCTATTTACCATTTCAGGTTTTCAAGTAATTTTCAAGACAGTTGACTTCATTTTTGAAATTCCAGATACAGAAAAATCCAGCTGTTAGGCATCACTGCACTCACTGAGCTGAAAAGTGATATAAGTATTTGGTGACAAGCGATGCCACATCTAAATTAATGCGTCCATAAAAAAAAAAAAAGAAAAAAGTTAATTTCAAATAATTCTGCTCTAAATATTTCCCCTTTATTTTAATTAAATAAATACATAAAAAGTCCCATAGGCCTAGAATATCATGAGAACTCTATCAGGAAAAGACAAATCAGTAACATCCTATTGTATATTGCATAAATGAGATCCAAATCAAGCCCTCTGCATATAATATCACAAACATTTAAAACTGTTTTCTCCAGAAAAAGTTTAACTGACAAGCTAATTTCACTCATACACAAAAAAAAAACCAAACACAAAACAACAAAGCCAAACAAAAAAAACCCAAAACCTCAACAATTCAGTGAACAACATCAAAAGCACTTCAGCTATTGCTCCTTGAGTAACAATCCACTTCATAAAGCTTAATTCAACAAGGTACATACTCAGTACTCAGAACTCAGAAATAGGATCAGTGTATACAAAGTAAGTTCTACCACTTTATTTGGAAGAATGTCTTAACTAATGACTATCACTCAAAATTAACTTTTTAGTAAGCCTATGCAAAATTCATTTACCGTCTGCAAAAGATCTTCACTGTGTTACTAGAAGACAGCTTGAGATATTTGCTCAAAGAGAGGCACCTCAGAACTCCCTGATCAATGTATTCAGAAAACATAGATAAACTCAGCCCTCAGCCTTTGCAAACATTTGGGTGCAGAATTATCTGATAACATCTAGTGTGTCCTAAAATTGCTATTATTCAGTTTCCACTCCTCTGTAAAGAAAAACCTAAAAAAATATCCATTAGGCTTCATGTTTTACAATGCTGCAAACACCCATACATCTGATTAAAGAAAAATGAGACAGTCTAGGTGCTGTAAACATGGTAAATGTGTGAGCTATCCTCACTCTTCCAACAGACAACATCTTTCAGAACCCGTTTCTATTTTCTATAAAGATGATTGCTACTCGGCCTCCATACTCAAAAAGTAAGTTTGAAGTAGGCAATTATTCCAGTCGCTAATTTGAGTTATAATACTTTATATCTGTCAAATACAGATTCTTTCTTTTTAATAAGCACCCTTTTCCTCACTAACTATTCACTTGGGTACTCAAACATACACGTCTCATTATACAAAAATGTATTCAAAGCCGTGGCATAGTCCAAAGCCCACCAAAGCAAACTAATTTCAGTGGACGGCAATCACAAAGGTGACGCAGAAGGTAACCCAGATGATCTGTTGTTTCAATCAGAACACTGCCTCAGTTTCAACCTCTACTAAGAAACAGAAAAAATGAAAGGGTGAGCAGTGCTTTCAACTATAAAAAGGATACATGCAAGAAAAAGCCTTATTAGAAACCTTTAAGAAAGTTTTCCATTTGCAGTAAAATCGACCCACAAAAAGCAAGTAAGTAAAATTAAAAAGTCAAATTAGTGCATTTTCCTCAACATTTCTCCAGCTGCTGTCACAACAGCAATTTTTAATGACAAAGACTAAACAGAAGTTACCTGCCCAAGTGTATGTTCTACAAATAGATGGAATATTTCTTCCTTGCCATTTCTACAATGATCTTCCTAGACTGAAGAGACAAACAGGGGCTGCTCAGTTCAATAAGGGAACAGACACTCAGCAGATCATGTGATTATTTGCCTAAATGTTCCCCAAACAGTTTTAAGTACTTCCCTGAAAAATTAAATTGCTGCATAGCTTATATCTGGCTTAAGTTGTACAGTACCTGTGAGGAAGATCACTTTAGAAGGAAGAGCCACCCTGCAGGAAGACCTGGAGAGGCTGCAAGAGAGGGCTACCAAGAACCTTATGAAATGTAAGTTCTTGCACCTGGGAAGAGATAATCCAGGAGCACAGCTGTCGGGGTTTAGCCTTCACAGGCAGTCAAACACCACAGAGCTGCTCACCCACCGCTCCCCCCTGCCCTTCCTCCACACCCCCTCCTATGCGATGGGAAGGAAAACCAGGACAAAGAAAAAATGGTGAGACCCCAGGGGGTGAGATAAGGACAGTTTAATAAAACAACACAAAGACAGAAGAACAGTACTAATCATAGTACTAACAAGACAATACAAAATGAGTGATAGGCTCTACCTGTGTCTAAGATGCCAACTTTTCCCGCTCCAGACACACTAAAGCAACTTGAAAACAGGTGCCCCCCACACCAGCCCTCCCCTTATCTAAAAGAATGACCCAGCATGGTAACAAGTATCCCATGGGCTAGTTCAGTTGTTTACCCCAACTTTGGCCCCTCCCAACTTCTTGGGCCAGCAGCTGCTGCTGATAATTAACCCCAACCAAACCCAGGAGAGCAGCTCAGGATGGGGTCTGCCTGGCTGGGGAATAGCTCTGTAGAAAGGGACCTAGGTGTCCTGGTGGACAAGCTGCTTGCTATGAGTGAACAGTGCTGTTGTGGCAAAGAAACCGAATGGGATGCTGGGTGTATCACCAGCAGAAAGTCATTATCTCAGCGCTTGTCAGGCCACATCTAGAATGCCGTGTTCAGTTTCGGTCCCTCCTATATAAAAAATATGTGGAAAGTCTAGACAGGGGCCACAGAAAGGCTGCAAAGATGCTCCAAGGACTGGGAAGCTGCCATATGAGGAGAGGCTGAGAGAACTCGTTTATTCAACCTTGAGAAAAAAAGACTCAGGGGAGACCTTATCACCATATTCCAGTATTTAAATGGTGGCTACAAATAAAATGGAGACTCCCTTTTTAAAAGGAGTTGCATGGAAAAGATGAGGCATGATGGGTACAAGTTACTCCTACAGAGATTTTTATTGGATGCAAGGGGGAAATATTTCACAAGAACAATTAGCCATTGAAATAATCTCCCCAGGGAAGCAGTGGAGTCCCCAACACTGGACGCTGTTAAGATTCAGCTGGACACGGTGCTGGGCCAGTTTGTCTAGACAGTACTTCTGCCAAGAAAGGTTGGACCACATGATTGAGGTCCCTTCCAACCTGGTATTCTATGATTGTGTGAGCAGAGGATAATGGCATCCCACAACACTTTTCATATAAAGATAAAAGTGTATTAGGATGGATAAAAATAAAACCCCACGGTATTAACCATAAGTAGAAACATGTACTGATTATTCTTTGGAGTAAATATCATTGTATTAAAATTCACATGGTGTTTTCATGGTTGTAGAGTTAAGAAAATATTGTTAGCAGAAACTTTCAGTGAAACTTAATCTCTTTGGTTCACTTATCAACTGGCAGAGTGGGATTATTAAGCCGGGATTTGAAATTTTATATTATTAAATAAGGAAACTATGTTAATAGCACTGTAATAATACTGCTAAAGGATATGGATGATTGCAGTTCTTATACTAAAACAAGCTCCACATTTTCAAAGAATATACTTAAGAAATTCTATTGCCTAACTGTCCTTTTTCTTCCTTGAGCATGTGCCAAAATATGTCTGTCTCTTTTAAGCTTTTAGTTTCTCCTAAATACAGCAATATAGAAATGTATCTACTCAGTTCGGTAACTACTGGTCCACGTGAACATTTGTTTAGGCAGCCTGTCTTCACAGCCTCTCTGTAAAGAAAATAAGTACTTAATTTGGTCAACAAATCATTACAAGAGATTCCTATATTAGAGACAAATTCTACATCAGTGGAATTCTTCGCTGACATAATAGTCACCAAGAACCTAACCCTACAACCGCCCTTGGCACCTTTTCACCCAGCAGGATTTTACTTTTCGGAACCTTATTTAGCCTGTGAAATTACTTGTTTGTCTATCACAGTACAATGCATTGTTCTCCTCTACAACAGATCCACTTTCCTTGTGACTTACGCAGATGTGCAGTCCCATACTCAAAAGCTGCTCTCTAGCGAGCGCGCATCTCACTTCTAGGCTGCAGCTTAAATGTAACAGTAAAAATATTTTAACTCTGCATGAACAGAAGCAAACTGATAATTTTTTTTTTAGAAATATAAATATTGCCAGCCTAGAACAGGCCTCCAGTTCTTAGTTCAGTTCACATCTGCAATGCACAACACTGCAGATGTGAAGGACAGATGCTAAACGTTTCGTACGGAATAAGCCAGAAACCTATTCCACCTGATTCATAGCAAACGTGTAGGATTAAACTGGTGGCAATACCGGACTGGCAATGCTGTCTGCACAAGTCTGTACTTCCAACAGTATTATTTGCTAAAGAAGGCAAAAATATCATCTCCACTGCTGAGAAAGGAACATGTCCAGCAAGGTAGAAAGTAATCTGAGAGGAGGGAAAAGGTTCTCCCACACCAATTACCATCTTGGCTTAGAGTGCCCATGTCCAGACTAATGGTCTAATGTCTGCACCCGCTTTCAACAGGGCTGATCTTCCACAGCAGAGAGGCCACTTCCTGCATGTTTCTATCTTTTGCACCTTGTAACAGTCCCGTGAATTCCATCAAGAACATGACCTGGTTGAACACTAATCTTACAGAAGAAAAACAAGTTTTCAGTTCCTTGCATGACTTTGGAGCATGACAGTACCAGTAACAAGCAAAGGTCTGACTAGGGCAGCATTGGGAAGGTGGGGACAGGACTGCCTCTTCAGCAGCACCACGGACACAAACTGGTTTAAGATGCCTGAGAAACTGAATGACAGGCAGTCTGTGCTTTCTTGATTTGCATCCTTAGATTGAGAACCATGTCAAAACAAACACCTCTCCACAGAGACAGACTTATGTGAAGAGTATGGAATTCCTTACAGCAGGATACACAATCTCTTGAGACGGACACAGAAAAAATCTGAGTGACTTCACAGACACATTTATGTGCTTCACTGGGAGCCAGAAACCTAAATACTTGAATGATTTTATCTTTGAGGATGCCTACAGAGCGTAACTACGTGACCCTAGAGATGCACAGGCTGGTTCTGAATTACCTTGTCTGGGTACAGGGTAGGCTGTAGCACAGAACAAGCTAGCTCAGACATTAGAAATACTATCAAGGCACATAGCCCCAGAAGCCCCATCACTTGAGTAACGTGGCTGGCAGAGGACTGCAGTGATACCTGGTGGTATGGAGAGCTGACATTCTGCTCTTACGATTATCTGCAGTGTTGAGCAATGCAGACGTACCTTGTGATCTGATCTGAGCAGCGTTGCAAGAGCTCTGATACTCAAAGGAGCCTGGTTTCCAACACTACTCTCAATCCATGTGCCCGGTTCCTGTCTCTACTAACCCAAGAATATAAGTAGAGACAGAATGACACAGAGGAGAACAAGTGCAGAACGATTGCAAAGAAGGGAAATAAAGGGGAAACGCTGAGAGCACAGAGACTAACAATGAGAAATAAAAGAACAATTGTAAAAGGAATAGAGAACATCCTTTTCTACACATAAAAGCACCTATCATTAGATAATGAAACCCAGTACAGGCTCCAGCAGATTGGGATGAGACAGAGTTGACATGGGATGGTCCTATCATGTTGCTTAAAAAATGAAGAAGAAACGGAAACAAAAATAAATAACATAGAACAGGATGTTTTGGAGAAATACCTGTCTCCACATGTTTGAACACCAGGTTTTTGATACACTTGTTCATTTTGTTTCATAAATGTGACTCTTCTCTCATCTTTACTAAAACATCGGCAGGAAATAAACAAGCCAAAATAAACCTTTAGGCCCCACTCGCAAGCTTAACCACGCAGAGAATTTTTTGAGTTTTTCTAAGCACTGAACTTCCTTTGATATTCACAGCCCTCTCCCCTTCTGCTAATCTTCCGCCTCCATGTTGGGTTGAGATGTTGGTCTGGCCTCAACAAAACAAAGTTCTTATATGGAAGCAGCCTATTATGCAGACTCAAGAATTCTAGCCTATAAACCATTAAGTAAGGAGGAAAAAAAGGTTTTGACAAGTGGAGGATTACCTTGGTAACACAGCCAGCGGAACAGTGACCATGGAGTGCACTGACACAGGAACAGGAAAGCTATAAAAAGGCAATGTTTGAGTCATTCACACTTTTCATCCCCGTTAACCAGCTGAGTCTTGGAGGCAGCTGCCTACACCAAGACCTGACTGAGCCATGAGGGCAAATTGCCTTCAGAAATCAAAAAGGTCAGGAAGAACTCACAGGGAAGGTGCAAACTGCACCGTAAGGGTCAGAGTGACAGAGAGGTTCCACCTACACCCACCCATACAACCTGCTTCCTCTTCTGCTTTAACTTAAACTGGTGCTAATATGCTTCAAAATGCTGTGCAAAGCTGTGTGCTGTGGCTAAATTCTTTTCATCTACTATATGCTTTTAAAAAAGAAATCTGTTTTAAAAGCTCACACACCTGTAGCTATAGAGTAACTGGGCTCCCACATCATAGAATCATAGAATTGTCAGGGTTGGAAGGGACATTAAAGATCATCCAGTTCCAACCCCCCTGCCATGGGCAGGGACACCTCCCACTAGAGCAGGTTGCTCACAGCCCCATCCAGCCTGGGCTTAAAAACTTCCAAGGATGGGGCTTCCACCACCTCTCTGTATTCCACCACCTCATCATTATTGCCTGAGTTGCTCCTGAGGAATGTGGTACCACAAAGTGGCAGTGGCTGTACAAACCTACATCCCATTTGGTCCAGTATACCCTTGAGCTGCATCCAGTCCTTCCTTGAGAGGGGAATTTCAGAAGGAGTTTTAGACAAACTATAATATTAATCTAAGGACAGTCTGTGGACACTGGGACAAGAAGTTGGATTATGAATTGAACTCTCAGGTGGAGTTTACTATGAAGAATATCCTGACTTTAAGAGGTTAGGTGCAATACTCAGTTCTTAAAACATCTATAAAAAACGTCTAATGGTTCTCCATGAGTAAGCTGGTGATTTGAGGAGGGCTATCAGTAGGAAGGATGAAAAATAGTGGGTGATTGACATTTGTTTGCTCTAGTAAATATTAAGACTACAATTGCTTGATGTGAAAGGTAATTTATTCCAAGATGAGTAAGCAATGAAAATGCTTTACAGCTGTTTTAAACAGACATACATAAAATACCTATATTCAAATAATTTATCTTGCATTATTCATAAGAACCTGCTTTTGTTCACTAAATAACTTTTACTGTCAAGGTAGGGGAGTTTCTTAAAATGCTTAGTGAAAGTGAAGATTTTAAGGACCCTACACAACAAGGGAGCCCAAGCCACAGCAAAAGATTGCCAAGTTACTTCTGTACAGCCAAAGATTTTTCCACAAATCACTCTGTATTCACACAGCTCTTCAGTGCCTCCTAATAAAAGTCTCCTCAGAGAGTTCTGGATGTGATCAAAGCCTCTGAGCTCACTGCTGCTGGGATGCTGGTTCATGTAGGGTCATACTGCAAGCCCAGGAAAACCAAATGATTTTAAATCAGGTCCTTAGAGCAGATCTTATTCTCTGAATTCTCTCGCCATCATATTTCCCTCCAAATGACTGCAGACTTCTACATATAGCAAAGTAATACCTGTATAAGAGATTGAGATTTGCTGTAATTAGGATTAATTTACATAACTGACCCACTTTTTTAGGAATAAAACCATAACTTTTTTTTTTTTTTTTTTTTTTTTTTTTTTTTTTTTTTTTTTTTTTTAAGAAAAAAAAAAAACCCAAACCAAACCAAAAGAAACTTCTATTCACTAAATCTATTTAACTTGTTATTTCTATTCATTGTATTACACTGACATTAGTCATACCAGCTTACAAGAGCAGAGAAGTATTAAGCATCTTTATGATGCAGGTGGCCAAGAAGGCCAACGGCATCCTGGCTTGTATTAGAAACACTGTGGCCAGCAGGAATAGGGAGGTGATCATCCCATGTACTAGACCCTGGTGAGGCCACACCTTGAATATTGCATTCAGTTCTGGGCCCCTCACTATAAGAAGGACATAGAAGTGCTGGAGCGTGTCCAGAAAAGGGAAACGAGGCTCAGGAAGGGCCTAGAGCACAAGTCCTGTGAGGAGCAGCTGAGGGAGCTGGGGTTGTTTAGTCTGGAGGAGGCTGAGGAGAGACCTTCTCACTCTCTACAACTCCCTGACAGGAGGTTGGAGCGAGGAAGGGGACAGCATCTTCTGCCTGGTGATGTGTGACAGGACCAGAGGGAATGGCTGCAAGCTGCACCAGGGGAGGTTTAGGCTGGGTATTAGGAAACATTTCTTCACAGAAAGGGTTATCAAACACTGGAATGGTCTGCCCAGGGCAGTGGTAGAGTTGCCATCCCTGGAGGCATTTAAATGGCATGTGGACCTGGTCCAATCAAAGATGTTCTGTAATTCTGTGATCTTTAGATTAAACTAACACACATTTGCGCCCCCTGCAACACTGAATTTGTATCTCAAATTCCACAAGTTCTTCAAAAAAAGTTCTTGAACATGGCTCTAACCATGACTTTGCAAGCTTCTGCTTCTGCAAGTAGGGGTCATCCTTTCACTGAAAGTATCCTATTTACAATTCCTCATGCTTGGAAGCTGCAATTAACCTTACTTCTGTATTTCCCTGTAGCATTTTTTCTTTGAAAGAGCATGTTTTATTCCACAATATCAACCTTTGCTACCTTCAGATGAAACTTTTTATATTTTGTCCTACAAAGAGTCAAAGCTTTAGGGTTTTTTTGCACTCTTTTGGTGTGGTTGGCTTTTTAACGAGACTATTTCCCTGATAGTTTCACTACAATAGCAATACTGCCAAGTATCATCTCAATGTGTCTTTCTCCTTCATTAAGCTTTAAATTACCTAACTATTCCTCATTTTGATTAAGAGTTTTTCACTCTTGTCCCTATAGATGCAACACTATTTTCCTGCACTGAACAGAATCTTTCAGTTATCTGATCTACAGATACAACCAGCCCAAAGCTTGTATAATTTCACTGTCATCCTGGATGACAACAGTCTCCCCTTGCCCTTGTTGAATCTACAAGCTTCTACGCTTCTCCATTTTCCAACTCCATAATTAACACATTAATCAGGACTGTTTTCAAACAAATCCCTGTAGGAGCACAGTTGACATTTGCCTCAGCAATTAATATTAAGGTTCACTATTAACCTTTCTGAACATTCCCACAAACCTCTAGGTGCACACATTGCCCTGTTGTTGGCATCTGCATTTGTCAATCTGTTCATCAATTGCTGCTGAGAAATTCCTAAAAGTCTTAGAGGAATCAGTCATCTAAGCTTGTGTTGATTAAATATGCTGTTTCTTAAAATATGTTAAAGAAAGTTGTTCTGTCCTTAGGAAACACAGTCATAATAGGCTTCATATTCTGATGGAAACCACATGTACCATTCACAGAATCACAGAATTTTCCAGACTGGGAAGGCCTTTAAGATCATCTAGTCCAATCATCAACCTAACACTGACCAGACCTCAACTAAACTGTATCTCTAATTCCATAGTTATTTACCACTGTTCCGTTAATCCAAAAAAAAAAAAAAGGACAGAGTAAAAATCTGGAATGATGGAAACAAATTTCAAGAGTAAGAACTAAACTGCCTAATTCTGCTTCATCTCTTATTAGTGAAACTTTTTCTGATGTTACTCTTCTGTTGATGGATGTTTTAGATAAAGCATGATGCAAAGACAGCCATCCATGCTGATATCCAAAAACTTTTCTCTTCCCCAGCCATGTGTCCACAGGATTTCCTGTAGTTTCATTAGTTCAGAAATACTGAAATACAATGTGGCATAAGAATCACATATTCTCAGATGAATCAATTTCATTAAAGGTAATAAAGGTCTGTGTTTCCTATTTGTATCAGTCCTCTATTCAAAAAGAAGCAATGCAGACAGAGAACACACACAATTTCTGATATAAAAGATGACATCCACAGCCATAACAGTGTTGATGACATGTTTAATGAAAATAATTTAAACAAACAAAAAAAAAAAAAAAAAAAGGGCTGCTTCTCCCAAGACCTACACACAACTTTGGAAAAAATGTAATATAAAGCGAGAGATCAGACCTCCTAACACCAGTCATCTCTCTTTATTATATGTTTGGACTAATTTTGATTTTTCTTTATTTTTCTTTAATATGTGGAGTATTGAAGACATTCCAGAAAAGCAGGTATAATAAACTTGCTCTTTTGCTTAAAATTTGAAGACAAAACTGACAATACTGTCAACTCAACATTAACCTCTTACACAACAATGGAAAAAGTAGGCACTTGAATCTGTTAAAGTACTACATGGGAGTTACAAAATTACTGTTGGTATCACAGATTTATATATTTTTAATTAAAAAGAACTTTACAGACCATAAAAGTAAATATTCAAAAGTTATTGTAACAGACTCCTCAATCCAGGACAAGGCACACTAAAATCCACGGAGTGAAAGCTGAAATTAAACAAGGTCTTAATAGAAATAAACAGCTTCTAACATATTTTTAAGTAGGGAAAATATTTATGTGGAACAATTTACAAGGATCTGAGATGGATTTTCCATCACCACTCATTTTAAATTCAGAACTTCACTGCCTCGGAGGCAAGGATTAATTTAAATAGGACTGACTGTATTAAAAAATGTATGTTATGCAGGTGGTTACACTAATTGCACCTCTTCCTTCCCACGTGCCATTCTCTCAGAGTATGAAAACACTGCTTAAATAAAGTTTAGTAGAGGGAATACTTGGTTCAAAGAAAATATGAAACTATTACTGCATTGCACCTGGAGAATCTTGCTACTTAACCTCGAATGGATCACAAGATATTAAAAAAAAAAAAAATCGACAAAACAAAATCAAAGGACAGAATCTGGCTTTGTTTCAGAAAATGCTGTACAGCCATGTGAACACTCTAAAGGTCTTTTTATGGTACCCAACAAATAACCAGGTTTCCAGAGAAGCAGATACACGTGCTCTAGCACTAGGTAACTTCAGCTTTTATCAAACTGAATTCCAGAACCCTTGAACTCTAGCAGTGAGCACTGTATACAATCTACAGCACTACTTTCCATTAAGATAAGAAGGATATAGATTTAGGAGTCCCCACTAATTACAAGTGTGCCAGTACGGGTAAGACAGCCCAATGACATTTAGAGATTTATGCCCCATAGCAACATATGCTTTAGGCCCCTCACTGCAAGAAGAACATTGAGGTACTGGAGTGTATCTAAAGAAGGGCAACGAAGCTAGTGAAGGATCTAGAGGACAAGTCTCATGAGGAGCAGCTGAGGGAACTGGGGTTGTTCAGTCTGAAGAAAAGAAAACTCCCAGGAGACATTCTCGCTCTCTTCAACTCTATACAACAAAGGTGGTTGGAGCCAGTTGGGGTCCACCTCTTATCCCAAGGAACAAGTGACAGGACAAGAAGAAACGGCCTCAAGTTGGGCCAGGGCAGGTTTAGGTTGGCCATGAGAAAGAATTTCTTCCCTTCCCTGCAAGGGTTGTCAAGGACTGGCTCAGGCTGCCCAGGGTAGTGGTGGAGTCCCCATCCCTGGAGGGGTTTCACATCTGTGCAGATGTGGTGCTGAGGGACATGGTTTAGTGGTGACCTGGCAGTGTTGGATCAACAGTTTGACTCGAAGATCTGAAAGGTCTCTTCCAAATGATTCTATGATTATATGGTAATGTACGTGGCTGGAAAGCCACTGGAACTGACTGGTACAATCCACTATTTCTTTTAAACTACTGATAAAATACAGAATATTATTTGCTGTGAAGAATGAATATGCTGGGGTTTGTTTAAGCAATGTTTCTCCAACTTTAGCTAAAGGGCATACTTACAGAAGTGAGAGACAAAAAGATAACAATCTAGTGACACATGATATGTACATTATACATAAACAGCAGTAGCATAAAGAGTTGCTTTGACTGTAGCAAATTTCCTAACCATACCACTATTTTAAAGTTTCCTGCTTTATATCTGACTATGAAAAAAGCCAGTTTTCAAGACAGCATTACTTTTTTTGCTTGGCTCACATCCATGTCTTTCACAAATTCGGTGGATGTCGCTTCCAGCCATCACAAAAATCCACGAATGTTCTTGGGTTTTACCAGAGTCCTCACAACAGAATTAAAGAAAGTGAAGATGATTCAGTAGCAGCAGGGTCATCATCGTTTCTCTTCATTCCACAGGCATGGAAAGTATCAGATATTACTGTTTGTCCCTGACTGTGGTGTGTTCATTCTTTAAGCCCTAGTAGCTTTTGTTTTGCATATTGTATTCACGTATCTAGTCAATAGGTGATTCTCCTGCTCTCACCAATCCACAGCACCCTATCGCTTGTTCTGATGCCACGTACAAAGCCTTCTAAGCTCGTCCCTGATAGCTACTTTGATGTTACTCGGTTGGCTTTTCCAACATGTTTACATTCCACTCTTTAAATTCCCTATTTGTCTTCACATAATTCCATTGTGTCATACTAATTTTTTTATTATTATTTCTTATCACTGTAGCTCCAGCTTTCTAATATCTGAAAGTAGACTAAATGTGGCTGGTTTTCGTCTACTCAGCAATTCTATTAATACTCTACCTTGAAACATGGTACCTAATGTATTATCATCAGGCTGTATTTTTTGCTTCTGTGCAGTACTAAGAGCTAATTCCCCTCCCCCCCATGCCCTCATCCATGAAGGAACCAACCATCCCAAAGACAAATGAGAGGCAACTACCCCTATTATTTCCCTATTCATATACTTCATGGCTTTTTCATCCCTTTTTGTCCACAGTGTAACTGTGTTGTCCTCTTTGAACTCATCTGGAGTCTAAGTCAACATTACCTGCAACACTTGCAGAACATAAATGGCCTTTGAAGAATATTCTGCTTTTCAAAGGCCCAAAATCATATTTTTTAAAAACAATTATTTCCTGAGACCTATGTTATTAACCAACAACTGAAATATGAGTGGATAAAGCAACAAAGAAAAAAACCCACACAGTGGCAACACAAATTTGTAATTTTCTGGGTTTCATTGGTCAATTGTATTACCTATGGAGATGTTACCTATGCTAGCTACACATTCGACAGTCACTGTTCCAGAAAACTTTTTTTTTTTCCCTCCTTTTTTTTTTTTTTTTTTTATTTAGCTGCTGGTTATCTATGATATGACCACAGTTCCTATGATATGACAGTTCTACTAAACTCAGTGGCCAGTCTAGACTACACCTGCAATTGCTAACAGATTGAGAGAACTTCCCAGATTTATCTCTGTGACTGTAATTGGGCCCTACATCAACCACTACTTTGATCCAGATCTACTTCTAGCTTTTCTTTCAATTACATGAACCAAAAATACTATAAGGGCTTTGAATTAGTAAAACCAGATTTTATTAGAACACAGTTTGGACATCACACAGAAAGAAAATTCAGTGAGAGAGATACAAAATGAAAGGGATTTCTGAACAATTGCATCTCCTTTCTACTGCATCCTTCCAGGATCTTTTCCTTTGCTCTTGCTCTCAGGTCTAGCACTTCACGGAGGTTTTTTGGGTAGCAACATAGTTTACTATGTCTTTGATAGCCTGAAAAAGTCCACTTCCAAAACTGTTATAACACCTTCCTGGGTGCCTATTCATTACTTAAGAAGGCATCAGGTTTCTGCTAATGCCACAGGTTCCAGACTTGCTTCTGTGTCTCACGCCACATTCCTGGTCCCTCAACATTCTTATATTTCAAACTATAGATACTCCAAGCTTTATTATTTTTCTTTACTTTCATGTCCTTTCCCCCTCCTCTTATGTTTCCGAGAAACTCAGTTACTCACAATAAATTAACTGATATCAGGACTGAATACAACAGCTACAGAAGTGTAAAATGCCAACCCACGTAATCCAATCGTTTAGCTATTTCTCACTTTTTCCTTGCTTCCAACCAACCAAGAACCGTATAGCAGAACTGCTTTGAGGTTCATAAAAAGGCTATGAAAAAGACAGATGAAATTTAACTTTGACAGATAAAATAAAGTGATAAAAAACATGAAGAAGGACCCTGATCCTGATTATGTATGTAACAGTGGGCTCTGAACTGGTTATTAATACCCAGGAATGCAATCTGTGAATTATAATACTTTTATGTAAATACCAGCTTAACACAGAGTAGCAACCAAAAACAAAGTGAGGAATTATTCTGAGAGGGAAAGAGAACAAAACAGAAGACACCATTATGCCATTATAAATCCATATCATGAATACTATTTGGCCATCACTTTTCTGCAAAGAATATTGCAGCACTGAGAAATACAGTGGTAAAAAGGATGATCAAGGACTTCAAGGAACAACTAAATAGATTAAAAATCTTCATTATGCAGAAGAAAAGACTGAGGAGGAATACAGTACAGGCAACAAAACTTGAAGTATCATGGATAAAGTGAAACAATCTTTTGCTTTTGTCTTTTTCAATGAAGAAAAAAAAAATAAAAGTGTCAAACAGAAAACCTACATGTTAAGTTATCAGCAAAGGCTTTTTAACTCCCTGTTAGAGGGTACTACAGATGCCTAGACATCTACACCAGCTCATACATTAGCTCAATACATTCACGAAAGGGAAAGGAAAAACATCTAACAAACAAAAAAAATCCCAACAGATTGACCTGAAACATTGAGCTGCAGGCTGCCTGAGGACTGGAGTTTAGTCCAGCAAACTATAAAGAACAAAAGATTGGGCCAATTTTTGGGAGTGAGATAAATCTACTCCTTTTCCTCTTCTTGTGTGACAAATTAACCAGGGGATGCAGTGCCAAGCTATTACAACAGGAATAGTTCTGCCCTGACAAGGCAGATCAGGAATCAAGCAGCCCAGTAGATCGTGAGGGTAAACACAGAGATGACAGTTCCAATTTGCCTTTCAAGCACGAGCAGCTTCATTTACTAAAAGAGGCGCACAGAGGAATCATCCAGCTTAGCGCACAGGCACTCGAGAGAATGACTTCATATCACAGATCTAGAATGTTCCTGGAATTGAGGAAGGAGTACTGAGAATGCCAGGCACAGAGAATAGCTCAAGTGTTGAACTGGTGGTGACACTTTCTTCTTGGGTATCTAAAAGGTAGCTTTAGAGTGGTACACTGCTCTCAATGCCTCTCACACCACTGGAAATCAAGAAGAAGTTTCAGACAGCACTCTATGGGCCACTGGTGCCAAAAGAAACAGAAAACACATCAGAGGCGACATATATGTAGACATATAAATAGACATGACCTATTTATTAGGCAAAATAAGGAGCCTTTTCTTTCTCTTGTCTATAGAGTTAACACACATCCCCTTTTCTCCCCTGTGCCTCATTTCAGCATCAAAATATGAAGACTGTTTGTTAGCCCACTGATCAAGTTGATCAGCTCCTTACTATCATTTTAGTTTGATAGTAAAATGGCACATTCTGCTAAATATTCACATGTTGATGGGGTTGGGTGGGGATGAGGCTGGATGGAGCTCTGAGCAACCTGCTCTAGTGGGAGGTGTCCCTGCCCATGGCAGGGGGGTTGGAACTGGATGATCTTCAAAGTCCCTTCCAACCCTGACAATTCTATGATTCTATGCTTTTCCTGCACTTCTTACCTTATCTACTCACAGCCTTTAAAGAACCTTCAACAGTTCAAAGATTCTCAAAAGATGAAATATAGGTTTAAATATTTTATGCTACTTTTAATCCATGATGATCTTGCACAACTATTTAATGGTAAGATGATAGCTAATGAGAAAATTCAACAGAAAGTGAGAATCCTATTTCTTGAGATAAATTATTTAACAGCATTTAGTTACTTCCTTTAGACCACAGAAAAGAACTTAAACATTCATACCAGCAATTAATTCTTTTTAACATAATACAGGAAAACCCTTCTGAAACCAGATATTATTAAGAAAATACTTACCTTTTGAAACTTTTTTTTTTTTTCATTTCAGTATGTCGTGGATAGAATCACAGAATCATGGAATGGGTTGGGTTGGAAGGGACCTTTAAAGGCCATCTCGTCCAACCTCCCTGCACTGACTAGGGATATGTGCAGCTGCCTTCAAACACTGGCCCAGGTTGCCCAGAGAGGTAGAACAAGACCCATCCCTGGAAACATTCCAGGTAACATTGGACGGGGCTCTGAGCAACCTGCTCTAGTTGCAGATGTCCCTGCTCAGTGCACAAGTTTGGACTAGATGATCTTTAAAAGTCCCTTCCAACTGAAAACATTCTGTGATTCTATGATCTCACAAATCAAAATGGATGCCTTTGCAATAAATATTCCACTTTATTTCTGGATGACTCTTGCAATTGTCTGTCATCTGTCACCTATTATAACATCACTGTGAAAGACATTGTTTTTCTCCAAATATAAAATTATTATCCAGTTAACCCTCTGATCTCTTTTTAAATAAACTGTTTCAAAAGTACATGCCTTTTTCTATACTGCTAAGAACTCCCAGCATAAAAAATACACCAGAATCAAAAAGATATCACTACTACTACACTTCTAATATTTCCAGCACAAAGAAAGCATTCTTAAACTCTCACAGTGGGGGAGAAATTAATAAACTATGAGGTCATACTATGAAACCCTATCAAATTATCCCCAGCTTTCCTGTTCCTATTTTCTTTCATTCCATTAAAGTACTTGCATGTTTAATTGCTACTAAGAAAAAACAGCTTGTGCAATGCCCAGATAACTTACCAGATAACTCCAGCTTTGTTACAAAATGGACTATATTATAAATGCCAGAAAAAATTACAGCAAAATAAATCCTTCCACCCATTTCTTTATATTTATCTCTTTTATCCCTCCCCTATGTTATCTCTAGTGCCATCTATGACATGAAAACTTTCCAAGAGCAGTAGCATCAGAAATTTACCAGTTCTTAACCCATTTTGTTCATCATACTCTCCCATTAGAACCACTTCTTCACCTCCCCCTAGATGTTCATTGCAAATTTGAGCTATTTAACCTTCCACAACTTTGAAATTCCTTCTTGTATCAGAGCTAGATATGCATTTGGGAACATCACCACAGAGCTGGCATTGTGAGGAAACTTCTGAAGAAGGACTGGTAACCACTGATGCAATTCTGGGAGAAAAAAAAAACCCTCATTCTACATAATTTCCCTAGTTTATTGCAAGTAAACAAAGTAAATTAAACTACCAGCTGAAGATAAATCTCAGCTATGTGAGTCTTGTAACATCACAACAAAGAGCACATTTAATCAAATCCATACATTAATCTAACCTATTACCATATGCAAAATTCAATCCGCTGTATTACTGAACAGTATGAAATGCTAATCCCAGAAATCTACCATTGTCTTGCCTACCTCTATGTAGCCAAATTTATTTACACCAACACAGGACTGAAAACTGTAACTACATGGGGTAATTTTAGGTAGTATTTGCTCAAAGTTAAAATACTGGAAATAACGTTTATGGGCCAGAGGCTTTTGCCAGGAATATCACAGAAATACATACGTGTGCATTATTTTAAATTGAGTTAGACAACTCAACTTTCTCTTTTATCTACCATAGTAATAATAAAAAGTAAAAATTACCAAGTGGAAAAGCTTGATTATTAAGCTTCCCCCCCCCCCCTTTTTTTTTAACTATTCTTATTATTTCTATTGCCACTGAAAAACTACATTCAAAGCCCAAGTTCAAGAAGTTCAAATAATGCCACTGTGGTAAGTATCTCACATCATCAGATGTCTTGAGAGCACTTATTTGGGAAGGCTGGCATAATTTATGACATGTCCTAGTCCCTCCTCTTATTTGTACTCATCTCAGGACAAAAGGAGCACTGCCTCTGAGAATATGATGACCTAAAGGGAACAGACCCTTCAGCATTCATCTTCACTTTTAGAGTTACAATGACACCTTTTGCAATTTTTACACAATTCTCTTCAGATTGAAAGCCACAAACTTATCTCTTTTCATTAATATTTTTTGATGTTACGTATTTCTTTTTGAAACACAGTATTCATGTCTGCGAAGAAAGCATGAAATCAGAAGAGATTATTCTGTGGAATTAATTTTGATCTTGTCATCAGTGAGACAAGTGCCTAAGGGGGGGGGGGGGGGGGGAGGGGGACAGTTTCTTAAATGATTTTGATACAACCAACGTCCTAATCACCACTGCTGTGTCTTGCTTTCACTCAGACTTATCTGTCCATCACGCATCGTTCCATTCTCCTAGAATGCCTTAAGAGAATCTGTTTCACTTTACCAGCAAGAGGAATGAAAAGCAACTCAGCTCATCCTAGACAGGTAATAGCCACAGCCAATAAGGACTCAGCTACTTCTATTTCCATTAGAATAAGCTTAAATCATTTATATGTAACTTTTTCAGACTAAGTGTTGTACACAGTTGACCTCACTCTCCGAAACAACCCATCACACTGTTCTGTTTGAATCTCATAAATTGTCTCCTTTGTCACTTCAGTTCCCTGTGGTTATGATTTTTCTTTCTCATATGCTGTCCTTATCATCTCCTAGAAACAAATACATCTCATAATTTATACTGTCTCAAAGGACCACAGTATCGTTATCTAGCATTGTTGCAAACTATAGCTTAAAATTAAATGTAAAAATGTATGGAAACCTGCAGTTATATACTAAATATTTAATTCATCTTCTTGAGAGAGAATATGTTTCTACATCCAAAAGGTTGTTGTTGTTTTAGGAATTACTTCCTCTTTTTCTTTATTCTTACAGACACACAAATACAGAACAAACAAGTTAACAAGGAGATGTGCTTTAAAATAGCGTAGGAAAGTCAAGCTATTTTTTCTAGGTAAAAGAAAAAGCATGTACAGTTCTTCCTGAAATCAGACAGTTCAATTTAACAAGTTAACTCTTAATTTTCACCTTTCCCACAGAAGAACGCGATATATGGATAAGTTTTATTAGGAATACAAACCCAGCTTTTTAATATAACAGGCAATTCAACGTTTTGGTGCCTTTCATTATTAAACAAGGAGGAGCACTAACTTATTCGCCAAGCATCTATCCACTCTCTAACTCCTTCTCCTCAAATGTGGCAATGACCAAAGTGTTTAAACACAAAGTTACATGTAACAGCTTTAAAATGACATACGAGTCTTTTTACTCGCCGTTCTTTTTTTGCATTCAAAATCAGAAATTCCCTACGATTGCTGGTCAACAAAGTTTTCGTTTCGAGTAATTTTAATTGTAACAAAGTGATGTTCTTTTGGGAGGTTCCATGCATTACCTGCCTTTCCCACTATCCACTTCAAGCGTGCCAGTGTCGACTGGTTTTCCAGCCACAGAAAACTTCCATCCAGAACTGATAGTGCCACAGTCCATTTCTAATCTCACCTCTTACAGCGACCTGACTCACTCAGACTTGCCCAGCCACGCAATTCAAGTTGAAATGGGATTTGTTACACAGGATTTCCTCAGTGTAGTATGCAGAAAGCCTGACACTGCACATTGCTGATCCTGCAGAACACTGCGGTATCTAACTATAGATACCAAAAAAATCTGAATCGTGGCTCCTGTTTGCAAGCGTCTGAGTTCTTCATTCATTTGCCTATAAGTTACCATTTCCTATTATGCACCATTAGGCACAAGTGGTTAATTACTTTTACCCATATGCCAGCACATACATAAATTCCTATCATTAGCAGATAGATCATCAGTTTACAAAAATTACTTTTAAATCCAGTATTTGCCTCTCCTGGTCTGAATTTTCACCTCCAGATAATAGCATATATGTTTTGGAGGACTTTGTTAGTTCTTTGAAGAGGTACACGCTGACTGGTATTTAACTAAGTATTTAAATTGTCATCACTTGCATCACCAAGGTCTTCATTACTTCAGCTGAAAAACTACATAATTTGGGTTCAGATGGCATAATTAAAGAGCACAATAATGCTGGTTCATATATAACATTATTTCTGCTCAGTGCTCTACTAAAACTCATGAGCCTGAGAGCACAGGATGGAATTTCCAGCTAAGGTTGAATGGCACTTCCAATTTCACTAAAAGGAAGGAGAAGGCACAGCATTCGTCCAACTTACATCACTGAAATCGCCTTTTAGTGAACACTTACTCTTCCCTTGTGGTGTAAAACAGAAAAGGAAGAAAAATCCTTCCAAAAATAACCTAGTTGACAGAGAAAGAGAGAGGAGGAAGAAACAAACCTTTTGTTCCTTCATACAAGTGGCAGCAAGTACTAAATATTGAACATCTATGGCAAGGTGTACCTTTCAGTCCAACAGAATAGGATCTATACTTGGTCCCAACACTGTCTAGAAACACTAGCACCTGACGGCATGGTCTTTCCACAGTACTAAGTCCAGCTTGTTGGATAAATAGGTTTGCCCAAGCACAGTTCCAAGTGTCACAGTTAGAGTCTAACCAGCCAATACTAAACATCATGCACCTGCTCGCTTACTCCTACCCACCTCCTTCCCTCCACCCCTCCCTTCTTCGCAGGCCCAGCTCTGATGCCTCCTCCTCCCCAGTGGCATAGTGGTGCAAGGTATGGGAGTTGTGGTCAGTTCCAGTTCATTCCATGGTGTTTCTACAGCTCCTCCTCACAGTCTCCATCCTTGCAGGAACATGTTGTCCCACTCACAGGAGACAGTCCTCCATGAACTTCTCCAACTAGCATGGATCCCTTCTGCAGGCTGTGCACTCCTAGAGATGGGATCACTCGCCACTGCCTTCTTCAGGATCAATCCCCTGCTCAAGCGTGGGGTCCTCTGGAGGCCACAGATGGGATTCGGACCCACCATTGATCTTCAAGGGCTCAGCCTATCATCACACCACAGGCCAAAGGGGAAGGGCTGCTCTGGCATCCCTCCTGTTCTCTTTCCTCACTGACCTGGGTGCCTGGATGGTTATCTCTCTCACAACCTACTCCTCTCCCAAACAAAGAACTCCCTAAACAAGAGGTTTACCAAGAGGGAAACCAATAGGTTTTTTCCCCTCTTAAATACATTATTGGAGAGGTGTTTTGGCCAGAAGCTGGATCCAACTTGGAACTGGAGGAGCATTCTCGAAACTTCTCACAGGAGCCCATGCCAGGAGCCCCCTGCCCTGCTACCAAAACTCTGCCAGGCACAAATTCAACACACCAAGTTGTTGATCATTTCTATCATGTTCAGACCAAAAGTGTATCAGCAATTCTCATCTAGAAAATGAGTATTATCCACACCCAGACAGGAATGATTACATCTTACCCCCTGAATCTCATCTTGAAACATGTTCTGGTTTACTGTCACAGTTCGGCATAATCAATTTGAAAGAGCATGTAAAAGCAGACCTTACAAAGAGTATTTGAAAAAGTCATATTTCGGACATATTACCTTAACAATTTCATCTTTATCAAGAAAATAAGGAATCATATTTGATTAATGACTCCACCAGGCAATCTTCCAAGCACAGAAAACACACTTGCCTTCATACTGGTGCCATAGCTTGGTTTTGTAGCTATCAACTTCTTTTTCTTTTTTTATTATAACCTGGGTATTGACTCCATGGGTGATTCAAGTACTTTGTACATGATAAAGTGCTCAAAACCACATTATAAGTAAAATATAGAGTCAGGTTTTCTAATGATTATTTATTTGAGAAGATATAATGGTAAGGGGGAAACTAGTTGAAATATGCCAGTGACTCTAGAAAAGCTAAATGAAAAGCTAAGTTGCCACTGAAAGCCACATTATAGTTCTTGAGATTTTTCATGAAAGGTCTTGGGGTAGGCAAAAAAAAAGCACTAAGCTTTGGAAAATAATAAACAAAACAAACCAAGGTAAAATATATATATATTTCACTTAGGACTCTAGTGTTATAAACCACTTCAGCTTTGCCTTATGCTGTGTAACTCCTACAGAAACTACAGAGTCATTTTCTTGTACTGCAGCAAAATGCATTTATTTTTCCCAATGTCTCAGACGTGTTCCCCCCCCCCTTTCCTTTGCTAACTATGAAAGCTTAAGACTTAGGTATCAAAGAGACATGCAAGCAAGGTTTTAGATAGCAAGAATTTCACTATCAGTCATGGATATACACATGCTTATTCATGCCAAAATGTTATAATGGCATTCACTATGTAACACAAAAGAAGCAATCATCTGAAATAAGGACTACAGAGAAGACAATCTTGTACCCAAGGAAACAGAACAGCAAAGTATCTCATTTTTCACACCAGATTACACAAGCAGTTACAAATTCTGAAGGAATATGCTAAAAGGGCTACTTTCCACTAAAAGAGAAAGGATACGATTTTACAAGCCCAATATTATGTTTTCATTCATAAAATCTGGGAACGGGGCCAGACCTGACTGCATACATTCAATTTGACCTTTCAGGAACATTTATTTCACTGCAGAACCTCCACATTAATAAGTAATGTTGAATTATACTGCTAATGCCAGTCACAGATATCACCTCCTGGTGAAATAGCAGCTATTTATAAAATCCTTCTGGGACCATCACTCGTAAAGCATCCATCCTACAGATTACACCAATGAGCCTGGATATCTAAAGAAAGTGACAGTTTTGGATGCTAGTGATGCAATTCACTAAATTGTGTTCATTAACACAGAACTGTGCAATAATGGTAGTAACTGTGTCCAAGAAAATAACTCCACTTTTCTGTGACTGTTCAGTTCAATGCTGCCCAAACTTTTCAGCCAAGAAGAATATTAGCTTACCCTGTTAGCAGGAGGTGACTGCAAATACAGCAAGATCAAGCCAACCTACTCATAGATACAAGTCATTGTAGGTAGAAGTCACATAATTTGTGACAAATATCTGTACAGCATGCACTCTGCAGAACCCTCACACAAAGATGCATCCTAGACTGGGATCCCTCATCCTGACCAAAATGAGAAGCATGCAATGAGCTGCTACTAGCAGAACAACCCATACACCTTACACGTACCTTCTCATGTCCTCAAAGACCTTCTGAGAGCAAGCTCTAGGATGGATAATATTCCTTCTGAGCATATGTTTGATATTTTGGGGTGTAACTGGCACAGAACTAGTTCAGAAGGCACAAAATTTGGTTTTGCATCCTTCCTCAGCTTTAGAAGTTTTCAGTAACTTCAAGATGTCACCTCATCAGCACCATTGTATTTTCTTACAATAAACAGTTTCCTCCAGTTCACCAAAGTACTGAAAAAATAAATTTTGCGATTGTGAAACGTTCAATGTTATGATTTCAGAACAATACAGTTATGCATGTACTGTATTATGCAAGAAAATAGAATATATAAAAATTAGAATCAAACTTTGGTGTACATAAAGTTAAGAGGACTTGGGCAGCTGAAGCAACCAGCATCTCACTCATCCAGAAACTAAAGGACAGCTATATTAGAACTACTTTTCATTACATTTCAGACTTTCTAAACATCTAAACCTTTGTATAACTCAACTTCTCTAATATTCAATATTTTTTAATAATAATGAAATCTAGCATAAATGATTTTTTTGATAACATTCCACTACCAAAATCAATTTAAAAGTATCACAAAATTGGAAACTGTACTTGTTCTGCGATACTCTCTTATTCTTTTAAATAAAACACTTTTTAACAAATTACTGACTTACTGGCAATGACTGAAATAATGCATACAATTTATTACTCTCCTGAGCTCTGCCATCTCAGTAGGTTCATTAAAAAACCTGGCAAAAAAAAATTAAAAAATCTGACCTGTACATAGTATACAAATTTCAAAGACGAACCAGACTTTAATTAGATTTTTTCCTGACTTTTTATCATAAGCCTAATGATAAACCTAAGACTCAAGCCTCAAATGATACCTTATTCTTTAGATTACTTAAAATAACTTTAGTTTTCTTTTCAGGCTACACTTCCTGGTACTGCAGTCAATCCACCACATTTAAGTTATAATTATGACCCTGAGTGCTGCAGATTAAAATGGCATTCATCAGTAGTTTGGCAAATCAAAAGAGTGTGTCAGACACAAAGGGATCTTAGCAGAGTGCAGATTTGGTTTTTTCCTCTCCTTACAGAACATGATATGGGCTCCAAACCTGTTGTATTGAAACCACTGGCAATTTTCTCTATGGCCTTCAAAGGGAGAAAGATTTTAGTTCCTATTATGTAAGACTGATGATGACTTCATGATGACTAAAGCACCCAAAATTTTCAAGCATGATTTACCCTTTAATCTTTTCAAAGACAATTAATATTTTCTCGTTTTGTTCTTTTTTTTCTTTTCTTCCCATTTCCCATTTCCTTTCTATTGTATCCTCATCTCATTGCTTTACTAATAACCTTTGGAGAGTATTTCTAAATTTGGGGGTTCAGATGACTGGTCCCAATTCCTCCTTCTCTTAGTAGCTCTCAAAAATTTTTCTAACACCTTTTCCCATCAACACAGGATTTAAGTTACTTTCTGTTGACAGTTTCTGATTATCATCATTGTATTTTTGTTCATTTTGAAGTCCTGTGCACACTGATACATTTGAGAGTTAGAAAATAACTAAAACCCAAAGAAATGGGAAGGCAGATTTTTTCCCCTTTTATAACATGAAGCTGATTATATGTGATAGACTTAGCAGAACTGAACCATGGATTTCACATAATCCTTCACAAGAATCAGAAGAAATTTCTCACTAGTTACAGCCTCACATATTTTAGAGCCAGTGATAGAAACAATAATCTCGGTTGAATTACAGCAGCAGATCTTTGTTTACTAACTTTGATGTAGAAAGCTCATAATGTTTTAAGACCTGATTCGGGCAAAGGAAACAAACTGTCTATGAAGAAATACACATTACTGAGGACCCTTGACCTAGATCCACTCATTTGACGGGCCAAGGAAATAACGGCTGTGCTACTGAGCTTGAGGGGAGACCTGGCCCAGGAAGTCTACTTCTTGTGTTGAGTCAAGAACACCTTTATTCTTCTTAGCTTTGGAAAGGCAGATATAAAACTGGTAAATATAAAGCTATTATGTAATATAGCCTCTTTATTCTATTTATCAATTCTCCTGGAAAAAGAAATATTACACCCCTAACACTAAAATATATAATCAATTTGTGAACAGAATAAGAAAGTAAACAAACGGTAGGAACTGATAAAGCAAAAAGCAACGTGGACAATGTTAGGCAACCTAGAATTTGATGATTATTCTGAATACTCCCACCTAAAGGTTTGCTTTGATTTTCTTCTAATTTCTTCTCTGATTTAAATGCTATAAATGTTATTTATTGGATACATAAAAAAAACCCAGCAAAAAAATAATTTCCATAGCAACTATTCCAGTTCAGCAAATCATACTATAAATTCTTATGTATTTTTATGTACAGTGGTTTTCTTTACCTAAATGGATTGCTTTATCTATAATCAAGTGGAAGTATTCATATTGGTCATGAAGAGTTTGGTATTAACACATTATTAAAAACTAAACTTTACTCAGAAAAATGGTCTATGATCCCTAGAGAAACCGTGATGTTAACTTTCCAAGGTCTAGCATTTCCAAAGCTCTAAGGATCCTTATTATAGTCATTCTAAAGACATTTCAAGACAGAATTTGCTTTAACATTTGAAACATCCACAGTGACATCACATAAAAATACAAAGAGAATTTACACAGATGTTTATATTAAATGAGAATTTTCCACAGCAAAAAGCTTCTGATTAAGAAGCTTGAATCTATATTTAAAATAATTGAGTTCAAAGTTTGTAAATTTTTTCCCCCTTTTTTTTTCTTTTAAGGGTTGGAGTAGATTAGTTTTGTAAATCCTTTTGGGATTTATACACTATCCTCTTGATCTCTCATTATTTTAGATAAATAAATATTCAGAATTATTAAACTATGAGCCTCAAAAACCTCAGAATGGATTCTGACTG
Source organism: Todiramphus chloris collaris (assembly GCA_025345505.1). Taxonomy (NCBI): domain Eukaryota; kingdom Metazoa; phylum Chordata; class Aves; order Coraciiformes; family Alcedinidae; genus Todiramphus; species Todiramphus chloris. The sequence goes on from JANVCC010000035.1 coordinate 39,834,485, forward strand.
TACTGTGACCATAAAAATCTTTACTATAATCTTAGTCTCAAACCAGGGGATTTTTAGGCTCATAACAGCAGAGCTGACAACATGCATGATATTCCAGAATAAACTCATTTAAATGAGATTATTTACTTAAGATACATGTCACTGTATTCTTCCCTATTCCAATATATATTTATATTATTTTCATTTAAAATAACTAACTAAATAAAAATATTATCAGGAAAAAGTTCCCATCAAACAGTGCAAAAATACGACTGCTTATTCCTACCAGGGATTCCTCTAATTTTAGAGCAAAGGCATACTGCAATATTAATTGTACCTTCTCTTTCACTAGACAATTCCTGCTAAATTGCTAAACCAGACTGGAAATCAGAAACAGAGGACTGTTGACACTTCACACACAATTCTTCCTTTGTTTTCACACAACCTGCATGTCCTTCTGTTGAAGCCATCAAATTCACAGGAGAACCTGTCAAAAACCTCATTACTGAGTGAAGTCTCATGTCATTCTTAGTTTTAATACTGAACTTTTCTGAAGGAACCAACCAGTGGAGTCCAGTATTTAAACTGCCTCTGTGATAAACAGAGCCTCAAAGAGCCTCAAACTAGCCACGCTCAGAGCTGCACACCATCTAAAATAGCTGTTTGGAAACAGAAAAAGACTTTATCTTAAACCCATTTTCTCTTCAAGTCTCTAGGACTTGGCTCCCGATGACAGGGCTGCACATCATGATCCAGAACAGGCAGCCCTCTCTCCTACAGTAATCCAACCCATCCAAATCAGAGCAATGGTCACCTTGAATTTAGAGACATACGAAGCAGTCATGGTGTCTCATCATCCAGCTTCATACAAACTGGGGGAAAGCTGCCTTTGATACCTTCTACAGCCCAGAGTCCTTATTCCTTAGGAAAACAACCTAAGCAATAGACCACAGCCACCTTTTGTCTACACTTCCTCCAGGAAAAATGATTTAAAAAGCCTAATCTGAAAAAATAAATACAATGAAGGATATATAAACAATGCAATTGAAGCCACCTCAGAGTTCTTAATAGGTAGTCTGAGAAATTTCTGGGTTTAAGAGCAGTGGTGGGTGGGGATTTTTACTATGTTCACTATTAAATAATGACATTTAAATGTACAAAAAATAAACAAAGCATCTAAAAATAAAGTATTTAAAAAAAAATCTAAATCTATATCTAAATAACAAAGCATCTAATGTTCCAGCAACATCTATACAAACAGTTCATGCTGAAAGTGAAGTCTTCCATCAAAACCAGGACAAAGAGTTTTCTAATAACTGAATGTCCACAGAAATTGATAACCATTTGATTAAAAGACAAGTGTGTTATAAATATATTAATAACAAAAGAAGGCTTAGGGAAAATCTCCACGGAACATAGTAATGGAAGATAAGGAACAGGCTGAGGTGCTTAACACACTCTTTGCCTCATTCTTTAACAAAAAGACTAGATATCCTCAGGAAAACTGGGCTACTGAGTTGGTAGGAAGGGATGGGGAGCAAAATATCCCTCCTGTAATCCAGGAGCAAGTAGTTAGTGACCTGCTGTGCCACTTAGATCCCAACAAGTCCATGGGTCGGGATGGGATTCATCCTAAGGTGCTGAGGGAGCTGTAGGAAGAACTGATTAAGCCACTCTCCATCATTTATCACTGGTCCTGGCTAACCAGGGAGGTCCCAGATGACTGGAGGTTGGCCAATGTGACTCCCATCCACAGGGCCAGCAGAAGGATTCGGGAAACTATAGGCTTTTCAGCCTTATCTCAGTGCCTAGCAAGGTTATGAAGCAGATCATTCTGAGTGCCATCACACAACATATAGAAGACAACCAGGTGATCAGGCCTAGCCAACACGGGTTTAGGAAAGAAAGGTCCTGCCTGACCAAACTCATCTCCTTCTATGACTGGGTGACCCACCTAGTGGGTGAGGGGAAGGCTGTGGATATGGTTTACTTCAACTTCAGCAAAGCCTTTGCACAGTCTCCCATAGCATCCTCCTGAAAAAGCTGGCAGTCCACGGCTTGGCCAGGTGCACCCTTTGCTGGGTTAAAAACTGGTTGGATGACCTGTCTGAGAAAGTGGTGGTGAATGGTGCTCCATCTAGTTGGTGTTCGGGACCAGTGGTGTACCCCACGGATCAGCACTGGGCCCAGTCCTATTCAACATCTTTCTTGATGACCTGGATGTGGGGATTGAGTCTACCCTCAGTAAATTTGCAGATGACACCAAACTGGGAGAGAGTGTCGATCTACCAGAGGGTAGGAAGGCCCTGCAGAGGCACCTGGACAGCCTGGGTCAATGGGCTGATGCCAACGGTATGAAGTTCAACAGGACCAAGTGCAGGGTCCTGCACTTTGGCCACAATGACCCCATGCACTCCATGGGAGGAGTGGCTGGAGAGAGACCTGGGAGTGCTGGTTGGCAACCGGTTGAACATGAGCCAGCAGTGTGCTCAGGTGGCCCAGAAGGCCAATGGCATCCTGACCCATATCAGGAATAGCGTGGCCAGCAGGACTGGGGATGTGATTCTCCCCTGCACTCAGCACTGGTGAGGCCTCACCACCAGTACTGGGTACAGTTCTGGGCTCCTCACTTCCAGAAGCATATTGCTGGAGCAGGTCCAGAGGAAAAAACGAGGTTGGGGAAGGGACTAGAAGGAAAATCTTATGAGGCTGAGGGAGCTGGGGTTGTTTAGCCTGGAGGAGACTCAGGAGGACCTTGTCACTCTCTACAGCTCCCTGAAGGGAGGGTGTAGGCAGGTGGGGGTCGGGCTCCTCTCCCAGGCAGCCAGGGACAGGAGGAGAGGCCATGGCCTGAAGCTGCTCCAAGAGAGATTTCGGTTGGATATCAGGAAGCACTTCCTGACAGAGAGGGTGATCAGCCATTGGGATGAGCTGCCCAGGGAGGTGGTGGAGTCACCGTCCCTGGATGTGTTTAAAGAAAGGCTGGATGTGGCACTTGGTGCCATGGTCTGGCTGATGTGGTGGTGTTGGGTCATAGGCTGGACTTGATGATCTCAGAGGTCTTTTCCAGCCTCAGTAATTCTGTGATTCTGTGTTTACAGTTTCATAAATAATATTTATTGGTAATTAACTTAAGTACTGGTGGAGACAGAGAAGTGGCTACACATACCTCAGCCTTGGCTTCAGGCTGCCTCTTCAGTATGAAATAGCTTTATCGCATTTAAATGGGATGTGTTAAATGTGACAGAAATTCATGCAAACTTCAAGAGAAAGATCAAATACAGAAGTCATGGTAGAAAGGAGGAAAGGAGAGTTTGCAGCATGTCTATCTGAGAAGGATCACAAAGTCGTAGGAAAAAAAAAAGGCAAATTACTGAAAGAAGTACAGAAGCTTTACAAAGAGCAGAGAGAAAAATCAGGAAACTTAAGAAGAGGATGCTCCAAGGTGTGCATCTTCTACTTTAAGCACTGATTTTCAATAAAAAAGAAAATTAAAGTGCAGAATCAGAACATCCAAATATATCCCAAGGTATTAAAGTCCAAAGGCTTTGAACTCTAAATTATTCGCACTAAGAAGTCTATAAATAACTGATGTAAAGAAAGGGGAGAAAAAAAAAAAGGGGGGGG